>CAKNWT010322123.1:0-10306 GCA_932066315.1 Andricus coriarius
ATTTTTTTAATTTTTACAAAAAATGTTTACAGGTACAATTATGCTCTTATATCTGTCTGTTCATTCATAAGGAATTGTACTGTTTATGACTTTTACCGAAGCTATTTTTTGTTTCAATCGGACACAAAATAAGAGTTTTTTCCTTTGTATTAGCGAAAATTTCTGTTCATAAGATATTTTTCTAAAACTAATATGTATACTAAAAAAAAACTACAAAAATCTCATATCTTACATACATTTAATACTCGCTACCTCTAACATTTATTGCATTCTCATCATAATGAGAAGGTATTGATTTAATATAAAAAATTACGGTCAAACTATGCAAGGTAAGGACAAAAGTGAATTAAAAAAAGTTATTAAACCAAAAAGGAGTTACAAATTTGTTTTTAATAATTTATGAATAATATGATATGAAAAATATAAATAGGCAAAAGTTTCTCTTGTGTAAAAGATAGAAAACTCATCCAAATTTGTCATTAATACTTTTTTTGATATGACGCGTAGTTTTAGTTTTAATCGTAAAAGATAACATTCAAAATAAAGAAATTTAATTTTTTGATATTTGGCTGTATAGACTCCTAAGGAAACATTTTTTAAGTCCAATTTTCCACGGGGACGCCTCAAATTCAATGTTCTACAAGTTTCTTAGTATGATGATATTTTTAATTCCAAACTTTCTTTTTTTTAATATAATCTTACCTTGTGATGCCTGGTATCCTGAGAGTGATAGAGCAGGAATAAAATATCGTCAGGTAAATCACTGTGCATTGATTTTTTAAGATAAACCACATAATTCTTCGTAAACCGCAAACCACAACAGATTAATTTTTTTAAATAAGTGCATCCGTGACCGACATATACTTATAAGTGGTGGAATTCGATTATCCGAATTTTACTTTTCTTTTTTTTTAATTCACAACTTCTATTGATGCTTACACTTTTTCCATGTTATCGAGTTCGTGTACTATTTTCTGAATAAGATCTTCAAATTTCCTCAAATAGTAAATAGTGTGAATAAAATAAAAACCCTTCTCATTTTAAAAGCCAAACCAGAACACGGTTACGTGGTGATGAATTAACTCTTGAAAAGACAAAGGCAAAGATAAAAGTGACACAATCGACTCACTGCACGAACACTTGATGCCACAGGTTATGTAAGAATCTTTTTATTTTTTAAATATTTAATTTTAAGAAAAATGCATTACGTGAATTCTATAACAACAAATCCCGAGCAGATCACGATTTTATGACGATTACCGTGTTTATCTCGGAACGAAGACAAAAAACAAAAACAAAAAGCAAAACTTTAGAAAATCGATTGATTGCAAAAACTAATAATATGATATACAGATTATATGTAACATATACCCTGGTAGAAAAATGTTTACAAAAAAGTACAAAAAACTAAAAACATTTTTACATAAATCTACAACTAAATGCAATAAATTACAAACAAAATTACAGTATTTTTGTATATAGCTGTATTTTATTGTAGTTTCAATTGCGTAGAAGAATTTACAAAAAATTGCAACTCATAATTTAATCATTAAATCATTTTAAATTAAGATGTATACATGGTCGCTATTACAAAAAAGCATTTTTAACTAAACTTTAAAGGAATGGCAGAATATTAAAAGACAATTATGAATAATTTTTACTGAATAACAAAAAACCTTAATAAATTGAAAGGATGTGTTTCGGGTTTCAATCGTGTGCTTAAATCTATAGAAAACCTTAAGTTTGATGTTTTTTTTTAAATATATAGCAACCGATTGGACACAATATATTCATTTAAAATTATGTCATTGCAGTGTTCTTAATCATTTAAAAATTCTCAAGGGATCCAATGAAAATTATATTATTATCTTGGAACTCGAATGTTTTTTACCATTTTTCGAAAATCCTGCAAGATTATAAAAATTCGGCTTAAAATCTTTTAGTCTTTTTTTTCAAATTTTTAGAAATCTTTTTAAATCTTCTTTTAAAATTGATTTTTCAAAACCAATAAAAATTTTTATTTTTTTTAGGAATTTTAATAGGAAATTTTAATTATTTTGAAGCCTTTCAAAACGCTTTTAAGCTTTTCAATTTTGCGTTCGAAATGTTTCAAAATCTACACTCTTTCTGAATGTATTGAAATCTTTTCAAGTTTTAGGTTATATTGGAATATTTTCAAAACTTCTAAATATATCTTAAATTTCCTCGAATTTTTTCCAAATTAATTATTCCAATTTTTATTTATGAATCGAAATTTGTTAAAAAATAATTTAAAATATTTTTAAATTTAAAAAATCATTTGAAAAATTTCTAACAATTGATATAAATTATTAAAATCCATCGCTTTTATTATTACAACATTGATGACTGTGTCACTGAATGTTAATACCTTGCAAAATAAACTTATAGACACTTTTAAATAAGGTTTTTTTCATTCACATGCATGTCTCCATCTGAATTAATTTACATAAAATTATTTTGAAAAATAAATAACAGCTCTGATTTAAAACTACGTTAGATATGTGCGCATCTAAGTAAAAGTTTAATTTAAAAGAAAAAATTACGCATAAAGGAAATTTCTGCTTGGTCTGTGGTTTATGATATTTTTTGTTTAAATTTGCACATTTATACAATAAACTATCGGTATTTACAACATTATTTTATGTAGTCTTCTAATATTTTAAGTATTTTAACTCTTGTAAAATGTTGTATTTTTTTGTTAAGATTTGTGAATTTCTACAATAATTGATATAAAATTAAAAGGGTTTTTATGATGTCAATCACCCGAATTAAAAAATGCAAAATCCTCTCGATTTTTCCAATACCTTGTGGATTTTTGCAGCAAAATAAAAAAATATCAAGAAAAAATATACAAATTTTTGAATTGTAGAAACTTGTACTTCACTGTTTATTATTATATCAGACTGAACATGTTTTTAAGCTTTAAATAAAGCCATCCAAATATAAGATAACACTAAGTAAATTTATTTTGAATGGTGATATATAACATAATGGAATTGTCAACTGTTTGCAACGTTTTATTACCCTGGGCTTTTGTGACAGGCAGAAAATAATTGTTTTTTTCATAATTTTTCCTAAATTATATTTCCAGTGATATTTAGTTGTTTGTTTATAAATTTAGCAAAGAATATCTAATGACAAATTTTTATTACTAAGCTTTACCGTTAACATAGCTAAATAGTAATTAGGATCAGAATTATTTATTTCAACTTTTCAAAATCCTTACTGGGCATTTGTTTATATAATTTGTTTATAAAATTAACAAATAGTATTGAACGAAAAATTTTAATATTAATAGGCAGAATTAAAAGAAAAGTTTGTATTTATGACATTCATAATGTGTATTTATTTATATAATTCGTTTTTAAACTTAACAAGTAATATCGAATGACACATTTTCATAATCAACTACACTATTTGATGCTATGATTTGTTTATAACAAATAATAATACTTATCAGAACTTCTCCGGTTGCACACTCCCCTCCGCATCAAATCCTAGAAATACTTTTACTATAAGTATATTTGGAAATTAGGTTTTGCCTCAACACTCGACGAAGTGAAGTTAGTTGGCGACAAGGACAAAATGCCTCATTTTAAGTATAAAATATAATCGATTGGCTAAAATAAATTTATTGAACCATATAAAAACCTTATATGGCATACGATCAAATTGAAATAAACAATAAATGATAATAATAAGCAATAATAAATAAATAATAAAAAATCGCAGGCGAAATCATGTTTTCCATTTCCTCAGAATCCTAAAATCCAAACTTCCTTTTCCAACCCCCTGATTCAATAATTTTGTTAATTAATTAATTACCCGACAATTATGTAGAACAGAATAACCAATATAAATTTTAAAATCAATAAATATTGAATGGACTATGAAAAAAAATAAAATATACATAGATATGCTGAATTATTTAGTACTTCAATCATTAATTCTATAGTAAATGACAAAGTAAAATGAAAAACATTTTGATACTAAAAAAATAGATTAATTTATTTCGGCTCCCAAATACTAAAAAATTTTCTCTTATCCCGAATAGACCAAAGCAAAGTTGTTTATTTTCAGAAATACTCTGTCGTTTTTTAATATTATTTAATTCTTTCCCTCATCAACTCACCCAGTTTTATACGAGGAATGCAAACATTGCCATGAGTTTTGATAAAAATGATGCAATAAATTTTTTATTATTCCGCATGTTGTATATTGCTGTAATAATGCACTACTTTGATCAAATAAATAAAAGAATATTATTACCCAGTATTTCTTAAATTAAAATTTTGTCATTTATAATATAATATCTCATAACATAGAAAAACTATATTTTCAATAATAATCTGAATGAATTTATTACCAAGATGTACTGCATTTAGGAGAGAAATTGCATGTTCAGAATGTAATTCAATTGGTTAAAACGATTCAGATTTTATTATTCAATTACAGTAAACCTTGAAAATATGAGAAGTGGTGAACTGAAATGATTCTTCCAATACAAGAAGAGTCGATCTTCATTCCAAATAGTTCATTTTGATTTTACAAAAATCCTATATTCTGGTGAAAAAAAAGGTATTCGAAAATTCAAGCATTCCCTTTGCTACAAAGCGAAAATATCTAAGTAAAATAGCAAGTTGAACTATTCCCATTAAAGTTTAAAAACCAAAAGTGCAAAATTGATCCTAAGTTCGTGTAAAATTGGTTATAGTATCGCATGTTTAACTTGTGCTTAAAATGTATAAACTCTGTCTAGCGTAACAAGAAAAACAAACCTGCTACAAACGCATGAGAGGTATTCATACTATTTTAATTAAATTTTCTTTTAAAAAAAGATTTGTATAGTAAAAATCAAGCTTACACCTAATTATCGTTCAACCATTTTTGTTTTATCATATCACAAACTTTTTCGGCAATCATTATAACCGGAGCATTAGTGTTTCCTCTAATAATATTCGGCATGACGCAAGCATCAATAGCACGCAAATTTTCAATACCATGAACGCGTAATTGTGAATCAACAACTGCCTCTGAATCTTCCTTAGGACCCATTTTGCAAGTCCCAACAGGATGATATAATGTGTGAGTATATTGTCTTATCACACAAATCCAATATTCATCACTACTGAATTCAAATACACCACAAGGATCCAAAGGTGTCTCATTGAGTTTGAAATTGTTTTCTTTGAATGCTGTAGTATTGAATAATCTAAGGGTCATTCTGACACTTTGAAGCATGACTTTCATGTCTGAATCCTCTGTAAAATATCTTGGTTGAATTAGAGGTGCACCCCAGGTGCGATCACTGTCATTAAGTTTAATATATCCTCTACTTTTCGGTTGTAGTAGAGTTGGCCAGATAAAAAATTGTTTGTAGTACAGAGGATCATCACCATCAGGTACAAAATGCAATTGTACGTCTGGAGCGCTTTGGCTTTTTCCGAAATCAATTTGAAAAAATGCAGTTATCGTAGAGACACCTGTAGTAGATAACGGACCTCTATGTGTTGAAAGATAATTGTTCAACTCCGCTAGTTCTTTTGGACAATTGAAACCATTTATGTTTCTGTCTCCTATCTGAACACTTATTCCCGAGAAAGTCACGTGATCTTGAAGATTATGTCCGACGGACAAATTTTTTATCACATTAATACCATGTTTCTGAAGCTCGTCAGTTGGGCCTATTCCAGAAAGCATTAGTAACTTTGGTGAATTTATAGAACCTGCAGACACAATCACTTCTTTCTTTGCCATTACCTTTTTACTTTTACCTGTGAGAGTATTTGTATACTGAACACCTATGGCTTTGTTTGTGATTGGATCAATCAAAATCTTTGTTACGAAAGTTCTAATTTTTATAAACAAATTAGACCTTTTTCCTCTAATTGGCCGAAGGAAAGCTTTGTTTGTACTTTCGCGAGATCCATTTTTTGATGTTGTCTGCAACTTCATGAACCCTAACTGTGATTTGGCATTAACGTCTATATTTTTAAAACCCAATTCTTCAAGTCCTTGTAAAACAGTTTCTGTATCTGGTGTGGTGTAAGGAAACCTTTCCACAGATTGATATCCTCCAGTTTGATGATATTGTGGATTTTATAGCAGAATCTGGAAGTTACACAATTTCATTATAGAATTCTGGAGGAATCTAATTAACGATTAGCAAAATGTGGGTTTGCTTACATCCTCATCTCTGTTGTCTTCAGATTTTTTGAAGTAAGGCAACACATCATTGTAACTCCAACCAGGATTTCCCAATCGTTCCCACAAAAAATAATCTTCTGGATTTCCCCTAACGTACAACATGAAGTTAAGTGTGCTTGATCCACCTAACGCCTGCACGAAAACACTTTCTTAAATTGATGAAAACTGGACTTAAATTCAAAAAAATATTTTAAAATAACTAACCGGTTTCAAATCGTGCGCTAAGACTGCACTAAGTTTACGTCTATTGATCTAAACCACTTCCAAGGACTTCAGCCCACCCTTTCGCCAAATATTTAGTCCCATTCATCCTAACAGAGTGAGCTTACTAGGAGCGGTCTTAAAATATGTGTCTGGACTTCCTGAACAACATCTAAAAATATTGAATAAATTATAGATGAGGAAAGATCCCTGTGCCAAAAGAGCCAAATACCTTAAACAATAAAAATTGGCAAAAATAACCATGATAGATTTGAAAAATTGTAGCTGAAGAAAACTCCCTGAACGATTTTGGGTGTTTGTTTCGTTTAGGGTGTTTGGTTCTTATTGCAGAGAGAATATTACTCATATAACATTTTTTAAATTTTTTACATGTTGCTCGGAAAATCCAAAGACACATTTGAGGAACCATCCTAGTAAGCACGCTCTATCAGGGTGATTTTTGCGCTTTCTTTACATAGAATCCTTTTCTTGCGCCACGGGCTGTCCTCATCTACAAATGTTAACATTGTTTTGTATATACTGTTCGGAAAGCTCGAACATATATTTTAAGCCGGGTCCTAGTTTGCACACTCTGTTAGGATGACTGACACAGTATTTCGCTTGAGGACATTTTGAAGTCATTGGGGGCTTAGATTAATAAATTTGGGTACATTGACTTTGTTATTTACACCAGAGTTCATTTAAAATAATTGGACATGTCTTAGAATGAAGGATAATAAGAAATTCATTTCCGCATCCTTAGCGCAGGACTTCAACCCGCTTAATCAATGAGATAATTGTCATACACGCTTTAATTATTATAACTTAGGTAATTACTTTGCCACGAGAATAAATGCATCCCTTATCAATTAAACATGCATTTGCATCTGGTTGCGTTCGATAGTTCCAATCGATGTAACTTCCTTGAATTGCACGAGCCATTCCTGGTATATCGGCAACTTCCGGTTCTTCTCCGCCAGCTTCCAATAAAAGTACCTGGCAAAAATTTATACAATTAATAATATTTTAGTGAAATTTCTCTCATATCAAAATTCGGAAAATCAGGATACAAGTCATATGCAGCGCATTACAAAAATTTTTTAACAAGATGAACATTGTCTATCAAATTCTCGTAATGATACGTCTATTAATGGTAGCACCTATTCGGTAAACTTGAAAATTGTTATTATTGAAACTTTTTAAACTAATTGTTGAAAATCAAACACAAATTTGGTTATTCTAACACTTAAAAGAAATGTTTACATTCCATTCGCTGATCTCTGTCAGTCTATTTGCAAGAACGCACCCAGCGGATCCAGCTCCTACAATAATAATATCATATTCTAGTGGCTCCTGCTGTTCCTGCTGAAAAAAGAAAAAAAAATTTGAAAATATTTCACAAAATTTTTGATTAATATAGAATAATATATAATAAAAAATAAACTTGTTTTAGTAAATGAATAAGGGTATATTCTAAGATGTATTCTTAGACTATACCATAACATAAATTTATATTCGTACCTAAATTCTTCAAAGTAGTTTTATATTGTAGCAAATTGAATTTTTTACAAAAAGTCAATTGAAGCGAATTAAAAACGATTTTTTCCGCAAATTATTTATTATATTGATATTCTAGCTAATATTCTACGGTGATTTGGAAAACACCGTTAACTGCAAAAATCGAAAAATGAGTTTTTTTATATCTTTGGAAGCGTAAAAAAAAGATACAACTGATTATTAGTTTTTTTTATTGTTAATTACTTTAAAAAGAATTTTAGCATAATTGTTGGAAAACACTGCAACGGACACTTACAGACTTTACTAAAATATCGGACTTCAATTGCAAACATTCAAAATTGACGGATTTTAAATTAAAAGTTGTTGAAATTGAAATTTTGATCAACATTTGAAATTTTATCAATTAAGAAGATTTAAAATTGAAAAAAGTTGACTTTTGATCTTCAAAATCATGACAATTTAAGAATGTTCATTTATACCTACATGTTTCAAAATAGAAAAGTTTTTAATTTTTAATTTTCAAAATTGAAAGGTTTTAAACTGAAAAGTTTTAAATTGAAAATTTTCGAAATGCAGAACTTTGAGTTGCAAATGTTTCAACATTCAAGACATTTAAACTACAAATCGTTAAGATCAAAGAATCTTAATTTTAAATCTTCAAAATTGTAAAACTTTGAATTTTAAATCTTCAAAATTAAATTTTCACAATCTACAATTCAAAAATTATGCGAGTTTTAAGTTTTAAAATTGAAAATTCTGTCACTTTAATGGTGTACATTTCAAATTTCATGAATTTGGAAGAATTAGAATTAAAAACTCTTGAGTTTTGATGTTCAAAATCGTCATAATTTGAGAATTGTTAATAATTATTATTCTTTCTAAATTAAAGAGTTTTCAATTGTACATCTTCGAAATTGAGGAGTTTTTTATTGCAAATTTTTGAAATTAAATAATTTTTTATTGTAAGTCTTCAAAATTGAACCATCCCAACAAAATGTTTTAAATAATATACCTTTGAAATATATAATTCTTGAAAATTGAATAATTTGTGATTTTTATATTTTCAAAATTGAAGAACTTTAAAATTGTAGAACTTTGAATTGCGAATCTTTTAAAATTGAAGAGTATTCAATTTGAAAATTCGGAAAAAAAATTAAGAAATTATTAATAATAATATGAATAAGATGTGCCTAGTCCCGAAAAAATTGGGGAGTTAGAAAAATGTATGTACTAGTAGCCACGAATTTCGGGACGACGAGACACTTCGATATTAATAATATGTAATATTTCATAATAATTACAATTTCATTATTGAATAATAAATTATGATAATTTCATTATTTCATATTCTTTTGCCATGAAGGGCGTTCTCTCAAATTACGACTGGCCTGTTCCTGACACCGTTAACTGAATTCTCAATAATCAATTAACATTTTTGAACAATTTTTTGCCACAAATAAGAAGATCATATGCAAATTAGTCAATAACTGCAACAAAAAAATAGAAAGTAAAATCTTCTAATTCACAGCAGAATATGTCGTTTAAGCCGTATATATCAATTTTCTCCATTGAAATATAATCTTACCTTTTTGAACCTGGTATCCTGAGAGTAATAGAGCAGGAATGTAAATATTGCTACGTAAAGCCCTGTGCATTCACCCTGGAAGATGGACAACATCCTCGTTTAAACCATAAAATTTTCTTTTTTTTTTTCTTCAATTACAACTTCGATTGATACTTAAACGCTTGTCCTTGCTCCTGAGTAAATTTACTACTTTTTGAGTTCTTCGCGTTTTCTTAAATAGTATTGTGTATGTTTGCACTTCCGTGGTGATAAATAACAATCTTGAACTTGAAAAACAAAGCCAACCTTGAAAGGATCGACTCTTTGTTCCAAGAAACGATAAACCAGAGTTTATTTAAACCAGTTAAGCATGTCTTAGAAGGAATGATAATAAGAAATCAGTTTATTCTAGTGTTAGTTATTTTCTAGTGAAAATAACAAATAAGTAAAATCTTCTTCAAATAATGTTAGTCAATTACGCGTTAACTTTTTTCTTTCAACTTACAACTTCGATTTTTTTTAACGCTTGTACTCTTTACCGAATTAATGTACTATTTCCTGAAATAGTATATAATGTGAATAAAACCAGATCACGGTTACGTCGTGCTGAATAAAAATCTTAATCTTCTTTTATATATTATTCATATTATATTCATATTCATTAATATTCATTAATATTCACCTTTAAACAAACAAAAAGGCGTGAAGTTATACAAGCGACCGACTGTAAAAATTGGCAATGCACGAAGAATATTTATTGCTTAAAATTTAAATAACTTCTTTGTTAATATATTA
>CAKNWT010322151.1:0-15898 GCA_932066315.1 Andricus coriarius
CGAGAATGCCAGAACAGAAAAGTTTGGCGACAGATAGTTTATAAAAAGAATGTGAGTAGAGTGAATGACGCCTGAAACAATGACCTTGGATACTAATGGGCCCAAGTGGGGAACCACACATAACAATTTTGTGAGGCTTTCCACGTGGGGTGATCGCTAGAGAGATTGATCAGCAACCTGGGTCGGAGCAGTGTTGCGGAATGAACGTGTTGTTTAAATAAATAACGCGAGCACTCTAGATCAATCTAAAATCAATACCTTACACCTATATACCTATCTACCCTATACCTATATACCCATCCACATACTACTATTTTCCAACCGAGCAATTCACGCCTACCCCGAAAGGGAAACGGCTTAATGGTATAATAATAATAATTTTGTACCATAAAAAACTTATTTTCAACAAAACAGTTCAATTTCCACCAAAGAGATGAACTTTCAACTAAAATGTAATAGTTGATATTTCAACCAAAAAATATTTCAATTTCAAATAAAAAACTTTCAATATTTCAAACAAAAAGATGTTAATTTTCAACCAAAAAAAAGAAGAATTTCAAACAAAATATACATGAATTTTTAACCAAATAGTTGAATTTGCATTTAAAAAAGATATATTTTCAACGAAAAATTGAATGGTTGAATTTTTAATTAAGAAAATTAATTTTGAAACAAAAAAAAGACGAATTTTCAACAAAAAAGTTGAATTCTCAATCAAAGAGATGAACTTCCAACTAAAATGATGAATCATCTACCAAAAAAATCTATTTCTAACCAAATATTTGAATTCCCAAACAAAACAGATTATCAGTTGTCAACCAAATAGATGCATTTTTCACCAAAAAAGATTAAATTTTGACCAAAAAGGAGATAAATTTTCAAAAAAAAGTTAATTTCTGTCAAAAAGCTAAATTATCAACTAATGAGTAGAATTTTTAACCGGAAAAGATTAATTTTCAACAAAAAAGTTAATTTTCAACTAAGAAAGATAAATTATTAACCAAATGAACAAAAAAGTTGAATTTTTCACAAAATAGCTGAATCTTTAATCAAATGGTCGCAACTTCGAACGAAAAGAGTGGAATTAAAAAAAACAATAATTACATTTACAACAAAATAGTTAGATTCTTAACGAAACTGTTGAATTTTTAACCTACAAAAATAAATTCTTAATCAAAACGACAAATTTTTAACCAAGAAGATTATATTCTGTCAAAAAAGCCAAATTTTCAACAAAATGTATACATTTTCAAATAAATAGTTGAATTGTCAACTAAAAGAAAAAATTTGCAGAAAAAAAATTTCAAACAAATAGTTGAATTTTCAACCAGAGATCAATTTTCAACTGAAATGATGAATCTGCAATCAAGAAACTGAATTTTTAACAAAGTAGGTAAGGTTTTAACAAAAAAGACAAATTTTCAATCCAGAAGACGAATTTTCAACAAAACATTTGAATTTTCAACCCGCAAATATTAATTTTCTACGAAAAAGACGAATTTTCAAAAAAATAATTGAATTTGCAACCAATCATGTTTCAATTAAAATGATGAATGTTGAAAAAAAAATTCGAACAGAGTAGTTCAACTTTTAGCCCAGAAGTTAATTTTCTAACCAAAAAGATGAGTTTTCAACAAATAAAGATTTTTTAGTCAAGAAAGAAAAAAGGTTGCATGCAAATTTTTGAACCTTCAAGCCAAAAGACGAATTTGTTCTACCGTTAAAGACGAATGTTTAACTAAAAAAGATCAATTTTCAACACAAAAATGGAAAAAAGGAATTTGCAGGTAAAAAATTAATTTTCAATAAAAAAAACGAATTTCCAACAAAATAGATATATTTTTAACCCAAGAAATGATCTTCAAACAAGAAAATACATTTTCAAGAAAATGGTTAAACTTTTACCCACGTATTTGAATTTTCAATTAAAACAAAATATTTCAGCAAAAAAAAAAATAATTTTCATCTAAATTGATGAATTAAAAAAAAAGTAGTTCAACCTTCACAAAAATCGATTTTTGCAGGATATTTTTTCCAAAATCCCTGGCTTTCCCCTGCCAATAAAATTCCATAACTTTTCCTTGATTTCCAGGTTTTCCCAGACCTACAGTTACACGCGGAAATGAACTAACTTTCAATATATTGACAGCAAAAATTATTAGATTTGAAAACTCGCAATGAAATTGTTGTTAAAAATGAAAAAAAGGAAGTAAATAAGAAACTGAAATATTTTCGATTGTAGCTTCGTGATTTGCACCGCGATAAAATGAACAATCTGTTGTTAGAAAGGTGTGGTTTTCTAATTTCAAAGTTTGTCTTTTTTAGTTCAGCAGAGAACAATTTAAAAACCCTATTTTTTATTGAAGGGAATACAAATTCCAGGACCATCAGCAAAATTAAATAACTTTTCCACGTTTTTCCAGGTAAAAAAATTCAAGAACTTTTCCAGATTTTCAAGGATTTCCAGAACGCTAAACATCATGCCTCAATAAACCGTTTTCGCAAAAAACGCGCTTTACCTACTTAATGCGGCGAAAAATTACCAGATGCCTGGACTAAAATAGAATAAGTGCATTTGAATAAATTTGCATTGTCCAGAGCCTGAATAATCATTTATAATCAAGCTTGCTTTCATGGAGGGAAACTAAGAATCTCATAATGAATCGACACGTACATCGTTAACCTGAGACGGAATTAATGTCGTGACCTGTGCACATAAGACCATTTGCTATATAGGATTCAGTACATATATGTGTATATGCATAGATAGAGTGTATGCGGTGCCTGCCTTGGTGGGGTGCGGCACTGGCGCTCTCGATTTCACTTTCATTATGAGGCCGCCAGCACTTCACTTACTCTCATTCACTCTCGTTTGAACGTACGCGCCTTTTATTGCAGTCTCATTATCAGGTGCAAAAATAGAAACGATTCTAGCAAACTGTACTTGCTTCCATCTCAGATCCTTATCTTCTTCTTCTTCTTTCAATTCTCTTCATTCAATCTCGATGAATTTTAGATTTTTTAATTTTTTGCACCCGCGCCCTTGTTGAGGAACGTAGTTTTGTCCATGTAATGTGTGGTGAACTACACGGAAAAAATTTGAAGACCAAAAAAGAAAAATACTGAAAAATCAAATTAATAAAACTAACATACCGCTGCGAAGTAGGGGAGACGGGTCATAGTTGTCACAAAAAGTACTTAAGCCTTTCTAGCATCAATAAATTTAATAAATCCGGTACTTTTTTTAAAATAATCATACTCTCTAAATCTGAATTAGTAGAAAACTACTAAATGGTAGTAGGTTTCTACTAATTCAACTAGTCCCGATTCGTTTACCAGTAATTAGTACAAATCTACTATTTCAATGAGTAAGAATAACTGACTAAATGAATTAGTAACTATATATCTACTAAAGGAATTGGTAACGCTACTACTGAATAAATTGGTAAATGTATTGCTGGTTACTATTTTAAACGGTAGTATCGAGTAAATTAAAAAACTTATTTTACAATGAAGAGAATTTTATTAAGAAACATTTTATCTTCTTATACTTAAAACTCAATGCATATTCAGGTCAAATTAATGTGGGTCCTGTATTAAATTCAATTTGAACCGTTTCAAATTCCTAAACTTCATAGTAAAAATATTCCATTTTAAACAAGATAGGTGAATTTTTAAGCAACTAGTTAAATTTGGAACCAAAAAGATTAAATTTTTATCAAAAAATAATATTATTTCAACAAAATACATAAATTCTCAACAAAATAGTTGAATTTCGAACTAAAAAATATCAATTTTCAACCAAAAATGGAATAGTTCAATTTTCAATTAATAAGTCAATTAAAAAAAACAATTTTACTAAAATGATGAATCTTTAACTGAAATAGATGATTTCTGATCCAAAAGGGTGCATTTTTAACACAAGAATAGCTTTCAACCAAGTAGTTTTTATCTTCAATCTAAAACATGAAATTTCAACTAACATTACACAGGCGCACAAAAAAAAAAAGTTGTCCGGAACTTCCAACAAACCATGTTGGACTTATCTTTACGACGTCGCTGAAACCAAATCCGGCGGCAGTTTGGCCCCATCAGGTCAGGATTTTTTCTAGCCTCAAAACTCCCAAAAATAGCCCTTTTTGTTCATAAAAAATGTAACTCGACCACATTTTTGCGGGTTTTCGGGTCACTGGATTTTAGAATAATGGATTTGTGGATAATGGATAGTTTTGGATATTTTTGGGGGTTTTTTGAGGTTAGAGAAAAATCATGACCTGATGGGGCCAAACTGCCACCGGATTCGGATTCAGCGACCTCAAAAACATAAGATACCAACATAGTCTGTTCCAAAGTTCAGACAACTTTCTTTTTTTTTTATGAACAAAAAGAGCTTTTTTGGCTATTATTGGGTGTTTTTTGAGGTAAAAGAAAAATCCTGACGGGGCCACCCGGCCACCGGATCCGGTTTCAGCGACCTAAAAAACATAAGACCAAAATAGTTCGGACAAAAGTTCCAACAGCTTAAATTTTTTTTATGAACAAAAAGGGCTATTTTGGATATTTTTGGGTTTTTTTGAGGTTAGAGAAAAATCCTGTCATGATGGGGCCAAAATACCACCGGATTCGGATTCAGCGACCTCAAGAACATAAGACCAACATAGTCTGGTCAAAAGTTCAGACAACTTTTTTTTTTATGAACAAAAAGGGCTATTTTGGCTATTTTTAGGTGTTTTTTGAGGCTAGAGAAAAATCCTGACCTGATGGGGCCAAACGGCCCCCGGATTTTGATTCAGCGACCTAAAAAACATAAGACCAACATAGTCTGGTCAAAAGTTCAGACAAGTTTATTTTTTTTTTTAAGAAGAAAAAGGTATATTTTGGCTATTTTTTTATGTTTTTTGAGGTTAGAGAAAAATCCTGACCTGATGGGGCCAAACCGCCACCGGATTCGGTTTCAGCGACCTCAAAAACATAAGACCAACATAGGCTGGTAAAAAGTTCAGATAACTTTTTTTTTGTGTGCCTGTGTTATGAATACTTAAATGGAATACTTAAATTTTCAACCAAAAAGATAATGTTTCAAACAAGAAGGTTAATTTTAAAAATAATACAAAAAATTAATACAAAAATACAAAAAATACGTGTTTTCAAGAAAATATATGAATTTTCAACCAAAAAAGACAAACTTTCAACCAAATAGTTTAATTTTCAGTTAAAGAAATAAATTTTCAACAACAAAATTTCCTAAAAAAAAGAAAAACAAAAATTCAGCCAAGGTGATAAATTTTTTAATAAAATTACGAGTCTTTTACTGAAATAGATGAATCTTCAACTGGAGTAAATAAATTTTAAGTCAAATAGATGAATTTTTAACAAAAGAGTTTATTTTTCAACCATGTAATTGTATTTACAACCAAAAAGTTTAATTTTCAACTAAAATTGTACATTTTTAATTTTAATACTTGAATTTTCAACCAAAAAGATGAATTCTCAAACAAGAAAATTAAGTTTTATACAAAAAGATTAATTTTCTACCAAAAAAGACGATATTTAAACAAAATACATGAATTTTTAACGAAATAATTGATTTTTTAACAAAAAATATCAGTTTTCAACATAAAAATTCTATTTTTCAGTTTCAATTTTCTGTTAAAAAAATTAATTTTCAACCAAGCTTATAAATTTTCAACTAAAATGATGAATCATTAACGGGAATAGTTTAATTTTCAACTAAAAATGGTAATTTTTCAACCTGAAATTGGATGGTTCAATTTTGAATTTTTCATCATATTCAACTAAAGAGATGAATTTTTAACTACAATTTTAGAATATTGAATTGGAATAATATCATTTTCAGTTTGAAAAAAATTAATTTTCTGTTAAAGGAAAAACGAATTTTCAACAAAATAGCCAACTTTTCAACCAAAGAGATAAATTTTTGATTGAAATGACGAATCTTGAACCAACATAAATTAATGTCTAACAAAAGAGTTTAACTGTCAGCTCACAAAATTAAATTTGTATTCCAAAAAATATGAATTATAAACGAAAAATCAAGTAGTTGTTAACCCGACCAAAAAAAAATCATTTTTAATCAGAAACAGTTGAATTTAACCAAAAAAAAATACTTTTGAACATGAGTTTAATTTTCAACTTAAAAAGATTTTTCAGTCGTCAAAGGAGAGAAGTAATTGCAAAGAAGCTGTTGAATTTTCAAGCAATGAGATGAATAATAAAATTTTCAACTAAAAACGATCAATCATCAAACATAATAGCTCAATTTTCACTGTAAAAAATTTAATTGATTAAATTAAAATTCTCGCGCTTTAAAGTATGTAGATATTTGTATTTTTACTTTCCGAAATTTACCAATACGGTGGTTCAAAAAAGGCTTTTTTTAAGACAAAAGAGTTTTCTAATTATGCTTAAAATTTAGGTTAAGCAATAATTTTTGTCACTTAAGGAAGCTGCATCTGATGATTATAAGTGCTGCCTCAAAAGTGATAAGTTTGAAATATGAAAAGACTTAAAAATCATCGATACAATGATTTTATGACAAACCATTTCTTTTACTTTGAAAAAGGATTAAAATTGTAATAAAAATCTCATTTTATTTTCTATCGAAGAATTTTTACAATAATAATCATTTTAATTTCTGAGGACGCTGTTATTTCTACCTGATTTCACGAGTTCACATTTTGGCAGCACTGAAAAAATAGAAGGTGTATTGCAGCGCAGCGCATCCCAATACCGTTTCAGTTTTAAATATTGCATCGTTCATACCCAATTATTATTAATATAACTATATAAACTTAGAATATAAATCATGAAAACATTATCGTTGGTCAATTAAAACTCAAAAACTAGCAGAAAGTATTAAAAAAATGATTAAATTATGTATCCATATCAACTCATTGCTACTCATTGAATTAGTAAGTAAGCACTACTGAGCAGATTAGTAGAATATCTTTATTTATTCATTCAGTAACATAAATCTTACCATTTCGTTTAGTAGAAACTGATAAAGTTACTAATTTAACAGTCAGATACAATGCTACTAATTGCATTAGTAAAATTTCTACTAATTCGGATTTAGAGAGTATAATTTAGCCTTTGGCTTTACATTTTTTCACATGAAACAAATTAATTTTGCGTTCATCTTAAAAAAATCTTAATAAAAAAAAAAGTAGAGTGTGACAACTTATCCCGTACATGGGATTAGTTGTCTCAGCTATCAGTACCAGATATAAAGTACACGAGTTCTTATAAGTGATAGCAAGAAATGCTCATAAGAACTCGTAAATATCTTACAAGTTTTCACTACAAGTAAAGCTAAATAATTTTTAGTAGGGCATTTATTTCGGTGCTGTTTGTCACAGTGATAACAAGCCCCAAAGCAACTGTCACAACTAGTACCTGATTGAAGAAAATAAATTAATCTGTACGACAAGAACAATTTTTCGTTGATGCAAAAAACAAGGGTTATTACAACAAAGCAACTTAATTTATTACCAGAAAACACAATACCACCGCCAAACTATGCCTATTGCACCAAATATTTACAAACAAAAACGATATCCTAATTTTACGCAAAGACGCATATTTTGTGGTTTAGTCTGTCAAATCTATTGGGAAAAGTTGGTCGCCATGAAACTTTCTTCTGTTGGCAGCACTGGCACACGTTCGAAAACTGTATAAGTACTTTTTAAAAATTATTAATAATTTCTGAGATATTCGTGATGTGACAACTAGTAGTTGTGACAACGAGGACACACTTCCCCTACTATGGACTTATCCTCTAAGGGTGTATTGATTTGTGGTCATTTTTCTTCCTCATAGGTATCAAATGAATTTTCTTCTTCATAGAGGGAGGTTTTTCTCTAACAAAAGAAAAAAGTGGATACTTTCAAAATTTTTCAAGCTTATGTTTCTGTCTTACCAAAAATATTATTTTCAGAAAATCAGAGAGCTACCAACATTTCAATCGATGTGTTCTGTTACAATGAACAACTTTTTAACTTACGCGTAACTAAGCGTAATTACGGTAGTGTCTCGAAGACGAGAACAATTACATCAACTGCAGTACTTTCATATTCCCAATATTAAAAAAAACCTTTTTATAAACAAGGTGAATAACTTTTTTTTCTAATTCAAAAACGGTAGATCATGAGAGTCCATAATCTTAATAATCTCAACTTACATATTTCGATTTTGAACTTATCTGAAACGCTTTCTTTCTAAAAAAAACATAATTAAAACAGAGTTTCATCTATTTCTAAAATATTTAAGCTGTATTGGACTGTTTTTTTTTATTTTGGCTGTATTATTATTAAAATTATTTAACAAAAGCCTACACTCAATTTTATTCTTCAGATCTTTATTTTTCTTTTAAAATATTTTTAACATTGACATTAGGATTTCTGTTAATGCTGATGTCTTTTTTTACTATGAATTTTCCCTTTCCAGAGAATTATTTCAATTAATCACGGAAATTTTGTTATCTCTGATAAACTAATTTACTGGGTTTGATAATTTTCACTTCCTTATATAAAAATTATCTTAGTTTTTTTTTTTTAGAAGAGTTACAAAAAATTTGCTGGTGTTTTATGTGTACTATCCATTGAAAGAGAAATATTTGAGTCTAAATTACATAAATAATAGTAAATTATTTACGAGTAGGGAAAGAATCTGCACTTTTAGAAAAAATAGCTCAGAAAATGGGATGTAAGTACACTGACATGTTTATCTACCACTCGGTTCGAAAAATTTAATGTGCTCAGTTGTGTTCCAGACCTGCGTTTGAATTACTTATTATTTTTACGCTCTCGACATTTTTAAATTACTTCGTCATCAATGTGCAAGTCCAAAACACTGCTTCGTTTTGCACTCAAGATTCTAAAAGCAAAAATTAAACATTTAAAAAACAATTTTGTTAAATAATTGCTTATAACCAGCATGTAATGTTGCAAAATTTTAAACATATAATCTTTTATAATCAGAATAAAACAATAAAATTTCAGATTGCAATTAGAAAATTTTAAACATATTTATTTATTTCAAATAAAAAAGATGACTTTTTACACAAAAGAATGGATTTTTAATCCAAAAGGAGGAGTTTTCAGGAAAACAGTTGAATTTTCCACAAAAAAATAAGACTTTTTCACAAAATAGTTCAATTTTCAACAAAACGATTAAATTTTCAACAAAATATCAATTTTTGAATTTTCAACGGAATACTTGAATTTTTAATGACAAAAAATTAATTTTCAACCAAACAGTTGCATTTGAAACTAAATAGTCTTAACAAGACAATTGAATTTTTATCACGAAAGTGGAATTTTTAACGAAAAAATTAATTGTCAACGAAAAATATAACAGTTGATATTTTTTCATGAAAATAGAATTTTCAACAAAATAGTCCAATTTTCAATGAAAGAGATGAATTTTCAAATAAAATGAATATATTCAACTAGAAAAGAACCATTTTTAAACCAAAGAGATGAATATTCAACTAAAATTATGAATTTTCAACAACAAATTAGTTTTAAGCAAAAAAAACCGAATTCTAAAGAAACAAAAATACGAATTTGCAACAAAATAGTTAACCTTTCTACCAAAGAGATAAATTATCAAATGAAATAAAATGATGAATCTCCAACTGGAATAGTTACATTTTCAGTTAAAAAATTGGCCCTCAACCAAAATAAAAGAACCATTTTTGAACTAAAGAGATGAATTTTCAAATAAAATAATGAATTTTTGACTATAATGATGAATCTTCAATAAAAATGAGGAATCTTCAACAAAAAAGAATTTTTAATAAAATAGTTTAACCTTCAACAAAATTGTTTAATTTTCATATTTAAAAAATACATTTAAAAAAACGAATTTTTAACATTATAGTTAAATTTTCAACCAAAGAGGTGAACCTTCAACAAAAAAATAAATTTTTAACAATGTTCAAATTTTAACCAAATGGTTGAATTTTCAATTAAAAATATCAATTTTCAACAAAATAATCAAACTATCAACAGTGTCAACCAAAGAGATAAATTTTTAAACAAAATGATGAATCTTCAACAAAAAATAATTTTTTAACAAACTGGTTCAATCATTAACAAGGCAGTTTAATTTTCAAACAAAAATAGCATTTTTCAACAAATAATATAATATTATATGTATAAATATATTTCAACCAAAAAAGATTTTAATGTCAAATTGAAAAAAATTGAATTCAACTAAAAAAGATTAATTTTCAACAACATAGTTGAATCCTCAACAAAAGAAACAGAATTTAAAAAAAATCTTTGAACTTTCAATCAAAAAAGATTTCAGTCGAATTTCCTATACCAAAATATAAATTCGCATACTAATATTAGATATAGATATATATTTTAGACAAAGAAGATTTTAATTTTGAATAAAAAAACTTGAATTCGACCAAAAAAATTAATTTTCAAAAAAATAGTTGAATCCTCAACGAAAGAAGAAGAATTTTCAGCCAAAGAGTTGCATTTTTATCCACGAAGATGAAATTTCTACTAAAGTGGACGCATTTTTAAACTAAAAAGGCGAATTAAAAAAAAACGTATAATTTTCAACCAAGAAAGATTTTAGTGGAATTTTCTACACAAAAATATAAATTGTCATAATAATATTAGATCTATAAATATATTTCTACAACATTTTTTTAAATTTTGAATAAAAAACAGTTGAAGCCTCAACAAAAGATGAAGAATTTTCCACCAAACAGTTGCATTTTTATCTATAAACATTAAATTTCTACTAAAATAGATACATTTTTAAACAAAAAAGACGAATTTTCAAAAAAACGTTGAATTTTCCACCTAGAAAGATTTTAGTAGAATTTTCAACAACAAAATATTAATTAAAAAAAAAGGATAATTTTCCACCAAAATAGTTGAATTTTCAACTAAAAAGGTTTTCTTTTCAACAGAAACATTGAGTTTTTAACCAAAAAATGAAATTTTTGACTTAAAATATCATCGTCAGGAGGAAGTAGCTTGAAAAAAAAAGAAATAAAGAGAGAAATAAAAGGCAAATAAATTACTGATAACAATTTTATATCAGTGGTCGCAACACTTCATTTTGAAAATTCCCTTATTTTTCCCTGATCAATTTTTTATTTTTCCTGACCACTAATTTTTAAATAGCATAATCTTAATCTTGTAAAATGTTAAATGTAGAATCTATTATGGACGGAATAAATTAATTTCAAATTCCAATGTAAAATTGCCGAAATATGAAACTATTGAATTGGAAAATTCGCGAATAATAACATTTCCGACAGTTTAGAATATTACCGAATTTTAAAATTCCCGAATAATAAAATTTCTAACAGAAAATTTCCGAATTATAAAATTCCTGAATTCAAACAAATAAAAAAAACTGTTCCTTCATAAATATTACTTATTTATTAAAAATACTATAGTCAAACATTTTTGTCAAAGATCAAATGTTGTTAGTGTTGAAAGTTTACAAAAATGATTTTTTTAATTTAAATTAACAATAACTGAAAAAATATGTTTCTGGATGGAGAATTTTGTTTGAAAATGTGCATAGTATTTTTTTTAAATAACAAAAAACGTTCACAAAAATCAAATTTTCAATTTAATAAAAAAAATAGGAAAAAATTTCGAGATAAGCTGCTGCTGAATTGAAATCTGGAAAGTTTCTTTGGAAAATGTTATTAGCTTCGGAGAAAATTTAGGGAGAAATTTCTTTTCGTTTCAGGCGCATTTGTCTTTACATTTATTATTTTTATTAATTTTTATAGGATTATTGATATTTTAAATTCAAGAAATATTCTAAGAACACTTTAAACAATTAAATAAATTTCTTTCGTAAAAACATTTTATTAGTGTATTTTTATTAAATAGATAATATTGATTGAAACAAATTTTTTTTAGTTATTTCAATTCTGGAATTTTCTACTCCGGATATTTCATAATTCGGCAATTTTATGTCGAGTATTTTATTCTTCAGGAATTTTCAAATTCGGTAATATTATAAACTGTCCGTGAATTTTATTATTTTTTTAAATACGAATTTAAACTAAAAAACCAGAGAATATAAAAAAAAATGAAAACTCTCTGAACTCGCTGTCATCTTGATCTTCAAGGTTCATTGTAAAATTTAATTTAATTTTTTACTTATTTATTTATTTTCTGTAATTTTTGAATTTATGATTTATCTTGAAATAGGGAAAATTCCCAATACTCCCAAATGGCATTTGCGTTGACAATGAGCTATATGATAAAGCGTATGTGGAAGATAATGATTATCTTTAAACGACTTTTAACGAATAGAATGCATTTCAATTATTTCTTCTACGGTTCCAATTCCTTGCACTCCACTTTTATTTTAACGATACGGAAAAGTCTTTGAAGCATGTAGCTGCTGAAAACCAATTATTGGTAGTCTCTAGTTTCTACATTTTACATGCGTCGTTAAACGATGGCAATTTGCTAGTTTACGACCACGCTAATTCTCTCTTGTTCCCATTTGCTTTCGATTCTTTTACAGATATTATTGAAGGGATGAACTTTAAAGTAAAAGCTTAATATTTTTTTATCTTGAAAGCTCACCTCCAATTTCTAAAGAGGAAAAATATTATTACTATTATTATTATACTATAACACAATCTTTCTGCAAACATTGATCAGAACCAGATCGCTCATCAATCTCTCTAGCAAGCACCCCAGACAAAGAGCTTCACAAAGTTATTATGTAAAGCTCTCCACCCGGACCTATTAGTATCCAAGGTCTTTTGATTCAGACGTCACTCACTCCACTGACACTCTTCATCATGCATTTCCCATAAACTATTGGTAGCCACACTTTTCTGTCCTGGCATACCTTTTTAGCTTCCTTCACGTCCATGCATTTCCTCATGCAAGCTCTTGTGTTTCTATGGCTTTTTATATCTTTTGGATAATGTTTGAAATTTGGAATTCCAGAGAAGAGAGAGACTGGCCATAAAACTTCTTTTTCAAAATTCCCTGATTTTTCCCTAAGCAATTTTTCATTTTCCCTGACCATTTATATTCAAAGACCAGCATTTTAACCTTGTAAAAATTTTAATGTAGAATCTTTTGTAATCGGAACAAAACACTTTCAGGTTCAATTTTCAAAATGTCACATTCATTTATTTCAGCCAAGAAATTACTTTTCTACCATTAAAAATGAATTTTCAATGCAAAGGGGCGAATTTTAAAAAAAGTTTAAATTTCGGTAAAAAGATGCATTTTTAACTAAATTGTTGAAGTTTCAACCAAATGGTCGAATTGTCAAACAAAAAAGATTAACAGGGATCACAGCGCAAAAGGAGCTCAAAAAAGGGGAAATAGGGTAACTTTCTGATAAAAAAGGGGGAAATAGGGGAAAGATTAAATATTTATTTTCAAATTTCGAAAAGAATAAACAAACTTTTCATAAGAAATGTTATATTTTTAAATAATTTTCAATGATTTTTTAATGATTTCTGCCATTCAAGAATTTATTTTTAAAAACTGCATATACTTAGGTCGTTAGAAATCCATTCACAGTGATATAAAAAAGTCAGAAAAAAAATAAAATTAGTTAAATATACAATTTTAATATGTTTATCATCGTTCTCTTAAATATTTCTTTCCAAGATTTATCATTTCTTCCTTACTATATTATTAATACTTCCAATGTACATTTAAAACTACACTGAGCGAAGTTAAAATGCTAAAATTAATCGAATCGTTTGACAAGTAAAGAAAAAAAAATGTTTTAATCGGTTAATCTCTTCTGTTCTCTTTTTTAAATTTACAATATTAAATTTTAAAAATTCAAAAATAAATTTTGCCTTATTTAAAAATTTTTGAAAATGTACAAAAACATGTTTTTTGGATTGATTCGAACCTGAAATTTCTTCAGCTTGAACCAAAGAAACATGTTATTATTTTTTATTCGTGGGATACATTGTTTATAACGTTTTTTTGGTTCAAGCTGAATAAATTTCAGGTTCGACATATTCAACTTTTTTTAAATGTGTGCATATGACTCAATAAAAAAAAAGTCTGCACATTTCCAACAACATTTTTATTGAGCAAAAAATTTATGTTTAAATTTCCTAATTTTTTATTATTATTCACCAGTAAAAGCTGTAAATATAACAAATTCGTCATAATTTTTGAACCAATAGAAAAAATTTATAAATAATTTATTTAAGTGCTATAATTGCTTTATTTAGTATTGAATAATGGGTACACTTACTAATTTCAGAGAATTTTCCGCGTGATTCAAATATTGTATTTTCAAATATCGTATATTTAAAGAGAAAAGGGGAAAAAGGGGAAGTTTTTTGAGAATCGGACAAAAAGGGAAATTTCAAGAAAAAAGGGGAAACTAAGAAAAAAGGGGAAACTAAGAAAAAAGGGGAAAACTGTGCACCCTAGATTAAGCATCAACCAAATACAGTTGCATTTACAATAAAAAATTTAAATTTTTCAGAAGACAGTTGAATGATCAGTAAAAGAGGATGAATTTTCAATACAAAAGGACGACTTTTCTGTACAAGTAGACGAATGTTTAACAAAGCAGTTGAATTTTCGACCAAAAAAGATGACTTTTCAACAAAATAATTAAATTTTTAACAACACAGTTGAATTTTTAAGCAAAAAATATAATAAAATAATTTTTAACCAAACAGTTCCAATGTTAACCAAATAGTGTCATATACAACATAATAGTTGAACTGTAAAGCAAAAGACACAAATCTTCAACAAAGTAATTAAACTTTTAACCAAATAGTTAGAATATAAACCTGCAGAGAATAATTTTCAACAAAAAACAATTGCATTTTCAAACAAACATTTGTGTTCAAGGAATTTTCAAATAAAAATCTAATAGTTGAATTATCAGTTAAAAAAATAATTTGTTGATACTTTCAACAAAAAAGTTAATTTTCAACCGAGAAAGATGAATTTTCTAGCATAAAAGATGAATTTTCAACGAAATAGTCGTATTATCAGTCAAAAAGATTAAACTTCAACCAAAAACATTACATTTACAATAAAATAGTTCAATTTTCAAGCCAAAAAGACAAATTTTTTAGAAGAGATTTAAATTTTCAACCCAAAATGTTGAACTTTCAACAAAAAGATAAATTCTCAACGAAAAATGCAGTATTTAATATGAAAAAGAACGAATTAAAAAAAATCGTTAAAATTTCAACAAAATGTTTGTCTTTTTAACCAAATAGTGGAACTTTCAACATGCAATAATGAAGTCTCTGCAAAAATGGTAATATTTGATATTTCAACTAAAAAAGATTAAGTTTCTTCCCAAGAAGAGATGCATTTCAGAAGTAGAAAGACGAACTTTCAATAAAACACATGAATTTTCAAACAAATAGTTGAATTTTCAGCTAAAATACATCAAAACCGTTCAATTTTTACATAAAGAAATGAATTTTCAACATTAAATGATGAATTTTCCAACCAAAAAAAGGAATTTTCAAAAAATAATTTTTAGTCAAGAAAAAAAAGTGTATCCAAATAGTTGAACTTTCAAGCTAAAAGACGAATTTTCTGTAAAATAGTTCAACTTTCAACCAAAAAGAAAGAGATGAATTTTAAATAAATATATAATTTTCAGTGAATTATCTGTAAAGCAGTTGACATTTCAAATCAAGAAGATTAGTTTTCTACCAAGAAAAATTAATTTTCAACTAAAAAAGATCCAGTTTCAACCAAAAATGGATAAGATCCATTTTAGTTAAAACAATCGATTTTAAATAATAATAAAAAAAAATTCAAAAAAATACATGAATTTTCAAACAAATAGTTGAAGCTTAAACTAAAACAGATCAATTTTCAAGCAAAAATAGAAAAGTAAAATTTTCAGT
>CAKNWT010322156.1:0-19928 GCA_932066315.1 Andricus coriarius
GTCATGACTTTAGTCCATATTAGATTTTGAATAAAGAAGCATCAAATGCATGTTAACTTATTACAAATTATCAAAAATTCCATAAAAAAACTGTCGGGAATTTTTGGTAATTTACGGTATCTTTAGAGGTGATTTATGGTAACTTGCCATAAATTTCCAAAAATTCAATTAAAAAATGTCTATAAATTTTCGGTCATTTATGTTAATTTCACAGGTCAATATCGTGACATACCATAAATTAACCAATATTCATTTTTTTAATTTCCATAAATTTCCGGAAATTTATGTATTTTCGGTCATTTATGGAAATTTTACAGGTAAATGTGAAAAATAACCATAAATGACACAATATTCATTTTTTTCAATTTTCATAAATTTCCGGAAATTTATGAAAACTTTCGGTCATTTATGGTAATTTTACCGGCAAATATGGTAAATTATCATAAATTACCCAAAATTCATTTTTTAACATTTCCATACATTTCCGGAAATTTATGCAAATTTTCGGTAATTTATGGTAATTTTACCGGTAAATATGGTAAATTACCATAATTTACCCAATATTCATTTTTAAAAATTTCCATAAATTTCCGGAAATTTATGAAAAATTTTCGTCATTTATGGTAATTTTACCGGTAAATATGGTCAATTACCCAAAATTCATTTTTAAAAAATTCCGTAAATTTCTGGAAATTTCTGAAAATTTTCGGTAATTCGATCAGTACATGGTAACTTTCCATAAATAACCGCAAAATTCTATTATGTGCAACCAAAATTTCCTCACAGTTTTTACGGTGGATGGGCTGATAATAGTAAAATACGATCTCATAGACATATAATTTTCATTGTTCACCTCTGACGTCACTTTTCAGTCCCTAGGGAGTAAAAAGTAGAGCTTTAGCCCCGCTTCATAGGCATCGAAAAGGGCTGAAATCATGCATGTGTTATAAAAAATGATTTATTTTACAGATGGAGCCGCCTTGCACTTTAAAAATAAGTATAACTTCATCAATTTGCTTCACCATGAAATAGATTTTGGTATTCCAGCCGAGTCCATTTCCACGCAAGGACGCACGGAAAAGGCCATTGTGATGGTATGGTGGGAAATTTAAAAAGACTCGCAGCGCGTGTTAGCTTGCAAGCGTCATTTAAAGATACGATTTTGACCGCTGAAGCCTTGTATCAATGGGCTAAGAAAAATTAGGTTGAAATTTTAGTATTCTTTAGTCCCGAAAAAATCACGCCATCACTACTTATGAACTTAAAAGGAGATTTGAATCAGCAAACACAGTGCCTGGAACACAAAAATAAATCACTCTTTCGTTCCCTCTGCTGAATTAACTCTCATGTTGAGAAAATATTCATCATCCATAGTATGTGGTGTTTTCCCGAAAAAAAACTGTGAGGCAAAAAAAAAACGAGAAGTGCATAAATTTCATTTTTTTTTTAAATTTCGTTCAAGCCACAAATAACAGTTTTACGAACAAATGATAAAAATTACCATTAAATAAGTCCGCAATAGACGGTACGTCGTGATCGTCACGCCTAGCTGCACTGCGACGCAGAAACCGCGCGCAAGAAGTGTTATATATCTCCAGCAATTTCTTTCGCCCCACTTTCGACAATGGCTCATTTTAATGGGAGAAAGTCAAGCTTTCTTTTAAACATAATTTTGGAAAAAAAATTAATGGCCGCACTTAGATAACTTTTGTAGAAGTTATGGTTAATTGAGTATCAGCGTGCGCGGTAAAAGGTTGAAAATTCGAGCCCCTGTACGTTGACAACCCGTCGTACTACAGACGTTCTCTTAAGGGAATTAAAAGAGGTTTAATAGGACAATAATTTCGCGGACTTTCTAGAAAATCGGAGACAACAAGTTTTTAGACGGGTCCACTTGACGAATTTTGCCCCATATGGAAATTATGGGCCTTTGAAGTTAACATGGGAGTCCATGAGAAAAATCAATACTCTTGTCAGGTAAGCCCTAATCACCCTGCTATGTTATGAACAAACACTATCTGTGACCTCAGCAAGCAGATCGGGAATTCGTCCGTCCCGAATTCCTTCACTAAAGCCATAACCACAACTCGGGGATCCATCTGCAATCGAAGCAAAAGGAAAAATACATAAGATTAGTAATAGTTTTCTCAAAGACACGCATGTTAACTTCAAAGGCCCATAACTCCCATATACATGACCGACCGACGCTAGTATTTCCCATTTGAGTTATTCATGACAAGAGCTTCCAGGAAATATATAACATTACACCATCCCTGCTTTAAGGGGTGAACGGTTACTTGTAGGATTTCTTTCAAGGGGTCATACATTTTCTCTCAGTTTTCCGTAGCAAAAAAACTAGTAGATCTTGAAAATGGGCAGTAGATCCTGAGTCAGGCTGCACCTGTGGCTTTCGGAGACCCCTGCAATACCGTTTTCACATTAGGAGACCCCTTACCATGTACAATCCTCCCTGAACACACGATAACATTAAAACAGGGATATCCACGGAAAGAGCAAAGAGTGAAAATCTGACACTCGTCAATCCCCTCTCATATGCAGAGATCGAACGAGAGTGCGAGGAAAAGGCACGTAGAAGGGGAAGAGAAGCGAGTCCTAAGAACCTCCTGAAAATTATAGAACCTTTGTCAAAGAGCACGTACAAAACCTTTTGGAACAACAGATAATAAGAAACTGAAATTCACTTTTCAACTCACTAATTTGGGTGGTCCCTGAGAAAAACAATAAATTAGGAATGGTAGTCGATTATCGAAAGATAAACTAAGATACTGATCAGGATGCATATCCATTACCCGACATCGATGACATTATCGGTGACCTAGGAACAGCTTTGAATTCTTGAATTGAAAATAATGCCATTTGGATAAAAAAATGCACCGGCCACATTTCAACGCATGATTGATAGTGGGTTTCTAGGACTTGTCGAGAAACAATGCTTCGTCTATATAGACGATATAGTCGTCTTTGGAGACACCCTAGAAGAACAAAATAAAAACCTTATCGATATATTTCAAAGATTAAAAGAATCAGGGTTAAAGTTAGAACCAGACATGTGTGATTATTCGAGCCCAGAAGTTGAGTACTTAGGACAGCAAATTACTAAAGACCGTGAAAACCTAATCCCGAAAAAATCGAAGCCGTTAACAATTTCCGAAAACCTAATAACGTTAAAGAAGTACAATACTTTTTAGGTCTTTCCGTATATTACAGGAAATTTATGAAAAAATTCTGTCCTCTTGTCAAATCACTCACAAACTTAAACCAGAAGAACACTATTTTTTACTGGACATCGAACTGTCAGAAATTATTTGACATTCATAGATAATCATTGTGTTCAGTAGCTGCGCTTCGATACTGTCTTTCGTTGTTTCTATCAGAATATTGCAGTCATGTACTTTCTTCTTTTTATTTTTAAATCAAACCCGTGAAACTTTGACAGCTTTTTTTATTTTTACGAATCATCTTTCATTTGACAAAGGTATTCTCAAAAGTAGTTGCTTCTTTCGAGATGTTTTTTTCAAAGTACAATAGAGCTCTAAAAGGACTCGAAAGTACATTCTCGTTTTTTTTAATCAAATGCGCAAAACATATATAGGTTTTTATATCTTACATACATTTTTTTAGGTAAGGCAGTCCGTCCGTTTTACAAGGGTTTTATCGGAGGTGTTTGCTGTTTATAAGGAGTTCCTTTCATAATTCAATAGAACCTTATAATACATCGGGACGACTTTTTAGTTAAAAAAAAATTAAATGTGTAAAAGTCACACCGTTTTTTTGTACCTCCTGTAAGATTCGGATTTTGGCATTTACGCCCTCATGCTGTGTCATCCTTTCACATATTTGTTCACCGACAGATTCTGCGACTTGAAGAGTAGAACCCATCTGATTTGAAATTAATCCGGTTCACAAGAAAAATTATAACAAGAATAAAATGGCCAACAATGTAGCATCAAAATGTCTGTGGGCAAATTGGTGCGGGTCGAGCCGGTTTGCGGGTTGTCGGGTTTTCGGGTCAACCCGCAAATAACCTGCCAACCCGCACTCAACTTAAAAATCTGAAAACGTTTTGTAAATACAAGATCGAACCAGATAGATACCATTTTTAATTCTAGTAGAAGGTAACAAAAATTCAACACAAGTTAATGGTAAATTAAGCACATAAAACAATTTAATAGTTCGGTAAAATCAAGTTTGATTATTTGTTTCCATTTTTATGCTTAAATCCAATTAGTGGGAGTTTGCAGGCTGAATGCGGGTTCGTGGATCAATGCGTCAACCCGCGAACTCGCAAGCTCGGCCAGCGCAGGTCGAGTTTTAGTTCTTTTTGCACATCCGTACTAAACTTAGTCGTATTTACATTAAAATTTCTAGTCCATTCAATAAAAAATTGATAACAAAAAACTCCAAATCGATAATGATGTTAAACTTCATTTGATAAATTTGTTATTAGAGGAGGACTACTCACTCCTTATAAATTACCTAAAGTTTTCAGAAAATTGATACATCAACTAAAAATAGAATTGAAATATTTCTGTGACATCAATAACTCAAACTGGAATGGAAACTCCTGATGTTTCCTCTAAGGGTTTACATTTTTCTTGTATCTCTTCCCTATACCTTCGCACATCACATACTCCACACACTTACTTGGTGGTGGGAGGGGGACCTACAGTTTAAGGAAGGTTCCGAAGCATCAAGAGCAACAGCTTTAAGTACTTAGAGAACCTTTTTCCCTAGAGGTACCGGTCCTACGACTCTCCGGAGATGAACAACTCCCTCGCTAGGCTAGTGTTCACCGCATGGACCGCCGCACAGTGGGGAAAAATGGACAAAATTCTGCTGACCTCACAATTCTCGATACACCTCGGTAAATTTTTTTGTAAGTACTCGGGACAACTCAATATAAATTTCCACCTGCGACCAGGCCATTCCTATATAATAATCCTGCGTAATACTGTACCAAAAATCAAGTATTCTGCGCGTTTATTTCAAAAGTCAGTATAACAGGTATCCTCTCGAAAAATTAAGTTGATCAAAAACTCAGCAATAAGATTCCAGTATAATTTCATATTCTCAACACAAATTTGAAACTAGCACAAGTCTGCGAACTGTCATTAATGGGTTCATTATTAATATTGGTCAAAAAACAGCCTAAATGCTTCTAATACTGTAAAAAACGCAATACTGATAAGAACATACAACTGCAAACTCACAAACCCCAAGCCCACAAACCCCAAACCCACAAACCCCAAACGCACAAACTCCAAATTCACAAACCCCAAGCCCACAAACTTCAAACCCACAAAACCCAAGCCCATAAATCCCAAGCCCACAAACCCCAAGTCCACGAATCCCAAGCCAACAAACCCCAAACCCATAAAAGCCAAGCCCACAAACCCCAAATTCACAAACCTCAAGTCCAGAAACGTCAAACCCACAAATCCCAAGCCCACAAACCCCAAGCCCACTAATCCACGAATTCATAAACACCAAGCCCACAAACTTCAAACCCACGAATCCCAAGCCCACAAATTCACAAACACCAAGACCACAAACTTCAAATCCCAAGCCCACAAAACCCACGCCCATAAAACCCAAGCCCACAAACCCCAACCCCACAAACCCCAAACCTACTAACCCACGATCCCTAAACCTATTAACCCACAATTCAGAAACCCCAGGCCTCTAACTTCAAACCCACAAATCCCAAGCCCATAAATCCCATGTCCATAAAACCCAAACCCACAAACCCCAAACCTACTAACCCACAAACCCCGAACCTACTAACCCACAAACCCCAAACCTGCTAACCCACAAACCACAAACCTACTAACCCGCAAACCCCAAACCTACTAACCCACAAACCCCAAGCCCACAAACCTCAAACTCACAAACCCTAAGCCTAAGCCCACAAACCCCAAACCCCAAACCTACTATTTTACAAAGTATTCCAATATTAAGACAGCAGCAAGATAAATGACTGAATTGTTATTGTACTACATTTGTAGAAAAATAACATTTATTGCAAAAGTCAGTAAAACAGGTATCCTCTCGAAAAATTAAGTTGATCAAAACCTCAGCAATAAGATTCCAGTATAATTTTACATTCTCAACACAAATTTGAAACTAGCACAAGTCTGCGACCTGTCATTTATGGGTTAATTGTTAAGATTGGCCAGAAAACAGCCTAAATGGATGTAATTTGTAAAAAACGCAATGATGATAATAACATACAACCTCAAACTCGCAAAACCCAAGCCCACAAAGCCCAAACCCCAAACCCACAAAACCCAAGACCACAAACTTCAAACCCAAAAACCCCAAGCCCATAAAACCCAAGCCCACAAACTCCAAGCCCACAAACCCCAAGCCCACAAACCACAAGCCCCAAACCTACTAGCCCACAAACCCAAAATTCACAAACCCCAAGGCCAGCCCACAAACCCCAATTCCACAAACCCCAAGCCCGTAAATCACAAACCAATTAGTAATCCTTAAATTATTTTTCTACAAATGTAGTACAATAACAATACAGTAATTTATCTTACTGCTGTCTTAATATTGGAATACTTTGTAAAATAGTAGGTTTCGGGTTTGGGGTTTGTGGGCTTAGTCTTAGGGTTTGTGAGTTTGAGGTTTGTGGGATCGGGGTTTATGGGTTAGTCAGTTTGGGGTTTGTGGGTTTGGGTTTTATGGGCATGGGATTTATGGGCTTGGGATTTGTGGGTTTGAAGTTAGTGGGCTTAGAGTTTCTGAATTGTGGGTTAATAGGTTTAGGGATTGTGGGTTTGTGGGGTTGGGGTTTGTGGGCTTGGGTTTTATATGCGTGGGTTTTGTGGGCTTGGGGTTTGAAGTTTGTGGGCTTGGAGTTTGTAAATTTGTGGGTTAGCAGGTGTGGGGTTTGTGGGCTTGGGGTTTTTGGGCTTAGGGTTTGTGATTTGTGGGCTTGGGGTTTGTGGATTTGGAGTTTGTGGGCTTGGTGTTTGTGAATTCGTGGGTTAGTGGGTTTGGGGTTTGTGGGCTTGGGATTTGTGGGTTTGACGTTTGTGGGCTTAAGGTTTGTGAATTTGGGGTTTGTGGGCTTGGGGTTTGTGGGTTTGGGACTTGTAGGCTTGGGGTTCGTGGGCTTGGGATTTATGGGCTTGGGGTTTGTAAATTATGGGTTAGTAGGTTTGGGGTTTGTGGGCTTGGGTTTTATGGGCTTGGGATTTATGGGCTTGGGATTTGTGGTTTTGAAGTTTGTGGGCTTGGGTTTTTTAGTTTGTGGGTTAGTTGGGGTTTGTTGGCTTGGGGTTTGTGGGCTTGGGGTTTGTGGGTTTGAAGTTTGTGGGCTTGGGGTTTGTGAATTTGGAGTTAGTGGGTTTGGGGTTTGTGTGCTTGGGGTTTGTGAGTTTGCAGTGGTATGTTCTTATCAGTATTGCGTTTTTCACAGATTAGAAGCATTTAGGCTGTTCTTGGCCAATATTAACAATGAACCCATAAATGAAAGGTCGCAGAATTGTGCTAGTTTCAAATTTGTGTTGAAAATGTAAAATTATACTGGAATCTTATTGCTGAGTTTTTGATCAACTTAATTTTTCGAGAGGATACCTGTTATACTGACTTTTGAAATAAACGCGCAGAATACTTGATTTTTGGTACAGTATTACGCAGGATTATTATATAGGAATGGCCTGGTCGCAGGTGGAAATTTATATTGAGTTATCCCGAGTATTTACAAAAAAATTAACCGAGGTGTATCAAGAATTGTGAGGTCGGCAGAATTTTGTCCATTTTTCCCTACTGTGCGCCGAGGCTCTTCCAGAGTGCGAGGCGAGAATTGAACCCGCAAGCCCACGGAGTGGGTGCAAAGTCAGTGACTCCTGAACGTGGGATTCTTCGGCCGCCACCACTTTTCTATCTGATAGAATACATGCAAGCGTAGCGTCGGTGTGTCGGCCAGCCTCGTGTAAAGCCGAAAATGGACACCTTGAATAAAATACTTTTTTTTATTATTATTATCAGAAAATAATTTGTTTCATGGTCGTTGACCATTACAAATAAGTGCAAATATACAGTAATGAACATATTATTTAATAAGTATAAGCAGAGAGTGCAAGTCAGAAACAACGTCGATTACAATTATAAGATATGCATTAAAACGATATTGGAACGCATACAGTGACGCGACAAGACCTAAGACTCCAAATGTTCAAAATGTACAAATGTTCTAAGACGCAATATTTTAGACATAAAGAAGCGAGTTTACAGAGTTCTTTTAGAGAATTAGAGTTAAAAAAGTATAACCAGTATTGTCCACTGCATGTGACAGTTGGAGGCTGCTGAAAAATGGAAGATCTAAAATCCGCATACGCAGGGCAAGTATCCAAAATATGAAACAAATCCTCTCGTTCCCCAAGATTGCATATCGAACAGTTTCTCGATGGCTCATATATAAGTTTAAAATCTCCGATACGAATGCAGCCTCTAATTGAACCCAGGAGCCTCAACTGAGCAATTGTGCTTGTGACATAAAAAGGTAGACGGAAGGTAAGATAAGGTTGAATACCTGGTACTAAGGACAAGTGTGGAAACACCTGTAGACTACAAGAGCCTAGTACTCTACCATAATCTGAGCACTTTAAATACACTGAAAAATTATGCAAGATTGTCTCTTTATTATTTTGTAAGGCTATTGCATCCAGTCCCGGCCATAAATGAGCAGAGTTATACACGCAAAAAAACTCCTTTAATTGCAAAACCCAATTAAACTTAACATTACTAGAAGACTTAGCTGCTAAGGAGTTTAATTTTTTTAAGCAGCGTACGGGATATCTTTGTTCCTCCATCTCCAACAGCCTCTCCAGCCAACTTAGAGCTAGCTTAAAAATATCATAAGCCAATTGTAGTCTATCAGTTTCGAGTCACAAAGCATAATTTGGCATATAAGGCGGAAGGTTTAAAACTCTCTTCAAGAACTTCGATTGAAGCTTTTCGATCATTTCAGTGTATCTTAAACCCCAGACTGCGATAGCATAATACAATACACTGAGTGCTAGACTCCACAAAAACGTGATTTTAGTACACCAAGCATCGGATTTCGTAGAATACAGAATTCTGAGAACAGCACCCATAGCAACATTTGCTGAATTCATTTTATTGTTAGCCTCTTTAAGGAAAAGACCCGAACTTGAGAAAATAGAACCCAAGTAGAGATACTCCTCAACTACTTCAAGCTGAACCCCAGAGAAAAAGAAATTGCAGCTTCGCAAGCGTCCTCTATGAAATACTACAACTTTGGATTTAGATTCATTTACTTGAAAGAAATTTACTTTACAATATTCCTCAATCAGGTTAATCTTAAATTGAAGATCAGCTTGCGAGTTGGCGAGGATCACTATATCGTCAGCATAGGCTAGTAAAATTACATCAATTAGGTGATCGATCGAAATTCCTATCGCCCCGTGGTTTCATAGGTATTCCTCTAAGTCAGATATTAACAAGGCGAAAAGAAGAGGACTAAGAATCTCGCCCTACAGAACCCCTATAGTAACCTTAACTGACGTGGTAGGGCCAGACCTAGTCCTAATAGTCACGGAAGCGTTATCATATATACTTTTTATGATTCTTAAGATTTTTGTACTCACTCCCTTCCTGAGCAATTTTTGCCAAAGAAGCGAGTGGTTAACTGAAGGAAATGCTTTTTTAACATCGATGAAAAACGCAAAGACCTTACGTTTCGGAATACTAAGATGGATTTGAATTAATGAATTTAGAGTGAAAATGTGATCTATACAACTCCGTCCAGCCCTGAAACCCGCCTGATTCTCGGGAAGGCAGTTTTCTGATTCAGCCCATCTAATCAGCTTTGAGGGCAGAATTCGGGTAAAAATTTTTGCAATAGACTTGATCAAAGCAATTTCTCTGTAGTTTTGAGGATCATCGGTATTACCTTTTTTAAAGAGCATAAAGGTTTGGATATTAGACCAGTCGGAAGGAACTTTTTCTCATTCCCAAATTCTGTTGAAAAAGCTAACCAGATAAAGCACCCAGTTCTCTGGTAGATATTTATAAAATTCAGTAAGGATGCCGTCAACACCAGGTGCCTTATTACTCTTACATGACATTAGGCTGTCTTTGACTTCCTTTTACGAGATGAGATAATGCAGTAAAGGGTGGGAATTTATACGCCACTTAACACTAACACAAATCTGTTCAGTATACAATGAATCCGCAAAAGCCTGCCAACGTTCGAAACTTATACCAATAACTAAAGAAGACTTTATTCTAAAAATATTCACTGCTGTCCAGAACGCTTTAGCGTTATTGCAAGATGCAAGGGTATTTAATGGACTACACTCAAAATTCTTTCTTCTTAAAATTTGAAGCTCAAGGTAAGCTTTCTTTGTTTTGAATAAAAGACTTTAATACACCCTAGCGGACCGAATGAAGGGAACGGATACGCTACAGCATATCCTTACAGTATCCACATCGTATCCTCTCCGTATCATGGAAGAAAAACTCATTAAAAAAGGAAGATAAACATTCAACTTGTTGAAATTCGGATTCTACGTGAAATTTTGCGTTAGAAGGTCACGGAGTAATTGCAATGATTTTTCTTGTAAGAATAAAAACTTAAAAAAAATATAATACTTATCGACAACGTGGGCTTAAGGCGACTTCAAGCGCATCCATAATCGTTTAGGCAGTACTGCTTAAACGATTATGGCTGCTTGATTATGGACGCTTGAAGTCGCCTTCAACCGACGTTGTCGATAGATAGTATATTTTTTAAAAGTTTTTATCGTTGCAAGAAAAACCATTGACATTACTCCGTGACCTTCTAACGCAAAATTTCACGTAGAATCCGAATTTCAACAAGTTAAATGTTCATCTTCCTTTTTTAAGGAGTTTTTCTTCCATTATACGGAGAGGATACGATGTGGATACTTCAAAGGGTACGCTGTAGCATATCCGTTCCGTTCATTCGGTCCGCCAGGGCATGTAATGAAGTCTTCAGAAATTTAATGATTATGTTTTTCAGGAATTATTGTGGAATGTTTTAGACTATCCGATTCAGCAGTTTCTTTTTTCATTATTTATGTTTTATTTTGCAATTGATTTTAAATATTGCAAAGTCAAAATAATAATAAATGATAATTATTTTTAATTGACTAAATTAATATTTCTTTATTTTGTTTATACTCTATCCCTTTTACGGGTTTGAGAGTCTTTACATAACAATTACATATATTCTTACAAACAAGCCTTATACTACCTTACTAACTAGTTGCTACATATCGTCTTAAACCATTATTCTTATTTCTAACGCTTGCGACTTTGCCCTGTGCTTCCATTTCCTCTTACCATTATAAACCATCTCAAAAGTGGACTCTATTACGCAACACTACTTCATAATTCTCCTTCTTTAGGAGTCAATTTTTGGCTTTCTTTTCTACCCTGTGCAACCAGCTTTCTCTCTCAGATCTTCCAGTTTTTTCATCCATTCCTCCCCCTGACCATTTTCATTCAGAATCGATTTAATTCTCTCTTCTATACTCTCCCCTCCCCCTTCGTCACCTGTACACCTCACCAACACATGCAACCATGTTTGCTGCTCATACATACATACTATACAGATTCTCTTCTTCATTCATCCAATACCTACATGCTCTTACACCCTCTCCTATTCTGAATCTCACCACTCTATTCCATTTGCTCTCCTTTTTAATCTTTTTCAGGTACTCTGGTTCCCCCTGACTCTTAACCATCCTATACCAGCAGTTGTACCTCGAATCTGATATTTTTTCCCGTCTTTCCTCCCCTAGCCATGTCTTCATATTTTCCTCTATTTCCTCCCACTCTCTAACTCTCCCTTGCATACCACATGTAAACCTCATTTCATATCTCTCATTTTCCCGTTTTGCACGCCCCACGTTACCCCTCCTCTCATTGTCCACAACCTCCCGAGCAAACGCTTGTACAATTTTGCTTCCTTCTCCCCTTCTTAGTTTCTCTTCCAAGTTCCATGCTCTTTTCATTTGACGGACCACCATTTTCTCTCGTCCTATTTCTTCCCTTAGCATATAACCTGGGCAGCTCCAGCTCACTCCCATAACCCATCTCAAAAATCTCTCATGCATACTTTCCACTCTCTTATGTTCTTTCCATCCCCAAATTTCCACTCCATAGCTTAACACTGACCATACTAACACACCAAACATCCACACTCTCATCCTCCAGTCGTCCTTGAACCTTCTTTTTCCTATACCCCATACTTGTCCCATTACTTTGCTTGCGCATTCTACTCTCTTTCTCACCTGCAGTTCGCTTCCTCCTCTCGTTTCGAACCAAAATCCTAGGTATCAAAACTCTTCCACCAACTCCACCACTACTTTATTTATCTTCCATTCGTACTCTACTCTACCTTTTTTATTTCTAAAATACATCATCTTAGTTTTGTTCACATTCACTGTTAAACCCTTTTCTCTCACATAGTCTTCGAACACTCTCATCATCAGCTTCATACCTCTTTCATCATCTGCTACTAGAACTACATCGTCTGCATATGCTAGTGAGTACAATTTGCCTGTTCCTAACGTTGTCCCCCCTTTCCCTTTCCTCTCCGACTTCTCCTCTAAATCTGCCAGAAGAATACTAAACAGAAGTAGGCTCAATGGGTACCCTTGCCTGAGCCCCCTTCCTGTCCAGAACTCCTCTCCTTTCTTGTCTCCTATCTTCACCCTTATCTTAGTTTCCACAAATATTTCTTTTATCGTCTCTATTAATCCTTCGCCTACTCCTCTCTCTTTCATGGCTGCCCATAACACCCTCCTGTTAACTGAGTAAAATGCTGCCTTAAAATCGACAAATCGTGCGACTAGTTTCCCTTTCTTTCGCCCTAGGTTCCTATTGACTAGATAGTTAAGCACGTAGATGTTATCTGTGGTTCCCATCCCTTTTCTAAAACCCGCTTGATTGTGCGGAATACTTCCCTTTTCTTCCACCTGTCTTTCTAACCTCCTTCTAAGCACTTCCGCATATATTTTATATTTCACCGACATGAGTGTGATCTCTCTATATTCCTCTACCCTTTTGCCCTCTCCTTTCTTAATCAACGGTACTACCAGCCCTGTCTTCCATTCCTCCGGCCACCCTTCTCTTTTCCATACCTTATTGCAAATCTTCCATATCTGTTCTCTCACTCCTAATCCTCCATATTTCAGTGCTCCATTTTCCAAGCCATCTTCTCCTGTGGCCTTATTTCTTTTCAACCGAGCAATCGCCTCATTCACCTCTTCCCTACTAATCTCGTTTTCGCTATCCTCTTCTCCCTCTACCGCTTTTCTTCCCTCTCCTTTCACCCTATTTTCCACCCCTCCTAACAGCCCCTTGAAGTGCTTCGTCCACTCTTTCATTCCTATTTCTTCATTTATGCCCTTCCTTCCTCCTCTTTCCCTGTTTATCACTTCACATTCCCTCCCTTCCTTTACCGCTTTCTCTACCTCCTCCATGTACCTTTCTTTCTCCTTGTGTCTTTTCGCCTTTATCATTCTTTCGTGCTCTCTCTTTCTCCTGTTGAGTTCTCCTTTTTCCATTTCCCATTTCCTCCATTTTCTTACATTTTCCTTCATCCTATCTTTACTTTCCCTGCATTCATCGTCCCAACAACCTCTCCTAACCCCCTCTTCTTCTTCTCTTGGTCTCACCTCTTCCCTTACCTTATCGATCACTCCTTTGAGATTTTCTAGCAGCTTGTCTACTCCTTCCTCTTCCAAACACCCTATTTCCTCGTTTTCTATTTTTTCTCTGAATTCTCTTAACTTTTCCTCCTCCCAAATGCCCATTTTCAATTTCTTTTCACTCTTTCCTTCCCTCTTCCCCCTCCCTCGCTTTGGGCCTCCACATCTCATTGTCGCGATAACAGGAAAATGTTCTGAGCCTATCACGTCGCCTACTTCCATTCTAACCATCAACTTCCTTATTCTTTCTTCTGCCAGAATGTAGTCTATGACGGTGTCCCCTATAACCGCGTAAGTATATTCCCCTTCTTCATCCCCCTTGGTATTGCCGTTACAAATGAACCATCCCGCTTCTCCCAACCAGTCCAGAAGCATCCTACCATCCCGATCCGTTTCTTTTTGCTTCGAATTTCTTATGAACATCTCCTTTTCTCTATCCCATACCTCTCCTCTTTGTTCCCCGGTCCATGCATTCAAGTCCCCTCCCTATTAGGACCAATCTATCAACTTTTTCCTCTGTCCGTTTCCTTATTGTTCTCCATCCTCCCTCTTCCCCTCTTCTCCTGTACACGCATACTACGTCCACAATAACTTTTCCTAACTTTATTCTTCTAACCATTGTTCCGTCATTTTCTTCTATATACTCTCCCTTTTCTTCCTCTACCACCAGTTCCTTTCTTACCCCTGACACCATGCCACCCATTCCTCTCCCCTTCACATTCTCCTTTCTCGCTGCTTGCATCTTCCACTCATATGCTTTCGGTAATATTCTTTTCATGCCTTTCCACTCCTTCTCAGCTACCCGCGTCTCACTCATCATTATCACATGCCACTTCTGCAATTCTCCCCAAAATCCTTTGTCCTTGTTTTTTAATTCTGACACGTTCCAGAAAGCTACTCTCACGTCACTTTTTTTGCAGTTCTCACCTTTCTTTTTTGCATTCAAGTCCTCTTGTCGTTTCAAAACCCCCCCGTGATACTTGCATTCCCCTTTTCCTCTCTCTTGTCCCCTTCTTTCTCTACCCGTTTCCTACCCTCCCTCAGATCATCTACTTAATCGTCCCAAATCCATATATCTCCGTTTACCCACATGCTATCTCACCCAATCCTGACCCTATTACCTTTACTCCTCTCAGTCCATGCCTTTCGCTCGATTATCCACTTTCTTCTCCTTTCGCGCCACGTCATATCTTCTTCGATTCTTTCATTTCTTCCTTTCAATAACTTCTCTTTCTCCATAACTTCATACTTATCCTCTTCACTCCCTAATTTCACTAAAAACATACATTCTTTCCCCTCTTCCTTCCTTCCTAGCCTTCTTATCCCTTTCACTCTGACTTGCGCGCCGATGTCTCTCATCAGCTTCCCAATCTCTTCTTCTTCCTTTTCTCTGTCAACTTTCAAACCCTTCCCTATTATATTCTTTTTCCTTTTCGCTCTCTCTTCCCCTTCCATCCTTCTTTCAACATCTATCAGTCTCAAGTGCCACCTTTCATTCTGTTCATGCATTACCCCCTCACAGTCTCTCGCTTCTTCCCAATTCCCTTTCTCTTCCGCCTCATGCTCATTCCTCAGTTCTAGCTTGCTCACTCTCTCTTCTAGCGATTTCATATCCCTTTTTCTATCCTCCTCATTCTCTCTCTGCCTATTCTCTATACTTTCCAGTTTGTTCCATACCACCTTCTCTTTCTCTACTTTCCAAAATTCATCCCATTGCTCCCACTTTTGTCTCACTTTTCTTACTTCGTCTTTTACCTCCTCACCTTGCCTCTGCATATCATTCAATCTTCCGCAAGTCTCCTCCAATCTTCCGCAAGTCTCCTCTCTAAATCCCTTTATAAGCGCTTCTAATTTTTCCAGCATATTCCCTTCATCCCTATCTCTCTCCGGTGTTCTTTTTTTGTCTAAACTTTTTTAATTTCATTGCCCTTCTCCGCCTCTTCGCCCGCCCTTTCTCTTTTCCTTCTATCGTCCCCCGTTTTCTCCCCTTCACTATTTATGCTCTCGCTGCTAATTGCGCTGGCCGACTGTTGCCACCTGTGTAGAAGCTCCCTCGCCCTCGAACTCCTCGATCTTAGTTTTTCTACATTAGAGGGCCTCCCGCGCCTATGTACCCTTCCTCGAATCGACTCTGCTACGGTGTTCGAAGGCGTAGCGAACTTCTCATCTGCGCTCCCCTCACCGCTTGCCTCAACTACGACGCTACCCTCTTTCTCTTTGCTATCGCTATCTCGATTAGCTTCACTGTTCTCCCTCTCCCCTGTCACCTCACTTCCCCGCCCACAATTTGCTAACACAACCCCAACTTTAAAAAACTTACCCAAAAACTCACCCTCTTGTACTGAGTTCTTTTGGCAATGTGCGGCCGCCTCTACTCCTTCTCCCTTCGCACCCTTCGAACTTCTACCCACTACCAAAAAACCCAATGTCCCGCCGAAGCGAACCTAACCTCAAAATCAACTCTTGTCAATTTTTATCTTTTTGTTTACTAAATTCGCACTTTCTACTGTTCCCTTCTTTCACACTTGCACTTTCACCCCCATCCCCATACTCACCACAACCTCACCGTCCTCACTCATATTTTCACTTCTCCCCAGCCGAAAAATGATCGCACTCAAAAAACACCGTGTAACCTCTATCGGTACTGGAAACGGAAGCCATTGACTAAATTAATCAATATTTTTACTGTATTCTGACCTCAGATATATACCTTTCTTTTCATGCTATAACCTCTATTGTCTGAAAATACTTATCTCAACATTACAAAATTTAGTTTCTATAATTTTATTTTAATTGTAAAATAATTGTAATTGAAAATTAATGGTCAATAATTGTAAAATAAATTTAACAAAATTTATTTTATAAAGACATATCTCATGATTTTAAAAGGACAATCAATTTTTTTAAGGTAATTCTTTGTATTATTTTAATAACTAATGAATATATTTCTAGAATAAAAACTCTTCTCTGTATACATTAATTTTAAAAATGAAAAATATTAATACTTTTTATAAATATTCCTAAATGTTATTTGAATATGACACACTTTGATTTTTATTTTACAAATTCTTGTAAATAGTTGGTCACTTTATAAATTGTACGACATTTTTGTGTATGAATTTTTTAATTCGCAAGAGGCAATCTTCACCCTGCCTCATATGCACGTGCCTCCTCGGCTATGAATCCAAGGTACAGTTGAAAGAAAATTGTGAAAATAAATATAATTATAAGTTTTCTGAGATTCTTGAGAAAATTTCGAAATGTTTTCTAAGATTTCAGATATTTCAAACCAAAATTTGAACAAAACAAAAAAACATTTTTCAGCCTAATAGTTTAATTTTCAGGCAAAACGGTTCATTCTCAGCGCAAAATGCGATAATTGCTATTTCAATTAAAAAAATTTATTTTAAATAACAAAATAAATAAATTTTCAAATCAACAATTTTTTAGTGAATAAAAAAGGAAAATTTCAACAAAATTATAATTTGAGGCGAAAAATATTTTTGTATACAAAATAGAAATTTGGAATAACTATTTATTTTTTTAAGTTTTTTTGTTTGCTTATTTTAAGGTTATATAAATATAATTTTCACATGATTCTTGACAATATTTCACAAATTTTTTCAATATTTCAAATATTTCAAATAAAAATTTCAACAAAAAATATAATTTTCAATTAAACACTAATTAATGGAGATATGTTTATAATTTCAATCTTCAAATTTATTCCATAATATCAAACATGGTACAAAAATGTCGTACAATTGATAAAATGACCAACTATTTACAAGAATTTTTTAAATAAAAATCAATGTGTGTGATATTCAAATAACAATTAGGAATATTTATAAAAAGCATTAATATTTTTCATTTTTAAAATTAATGTATACAGAGTACTGTTTTTATTTGACATTTCACTACATTTTTTATGCCATGTTTGACCCTAGGGCAGAATAAAGGAAAAATATTCGAGAAATATGTTCATTAGTTATTAAAATAAAACAAAGAATTACCTTAAAAAATGGTATAGTCCTTTTAAAATCATGAGATATGTCTTTATAAAATAAATGTTGTTAGACTTATTTTACAATTATTTACAATTAATTTCCAATTACAATTATTTTACAATTGAAATAAAATTGTAAAAACTAAATTTTGTAATGTTGAGATAAGTATTTTCGGACAATAAAGATTTTGTAAAGTTTTTATATATTAAGAAAGCATATGAGGTCAAGTTAATAACTTTTTTTCTTTTCTCTTAAAATCCCCAGAATTGAGATTGCAAAATAAAACATAAATAATGAAAAAGGAAACTGCAAAATCGGATAGTCTAAAAAATTCCACAATAATTCCTCAAAAACATAATCATTAAATATCTCAAGACATCATTACATGTTTTGGTGTCTTTCTTCAAGGTGTCAATTTCTGCAAACAGAAATCAACTCAAATCTCCTAATAGCCGACGAAAGCGAATCGTGAAGTCGGGGTTGGGCCTCGGGCGAGCTCGGCTTTCTGCTCGTGCCTCGGGCGAGCTCGGCTTCGCGCTCGTGCATTTTCGGCTTCACACGAGGCTGGCCAACTCACCGACGCTACGTTTGCATGTATTCTCCCAGATGGGAAACTGGTGGGGGCCTAAGAATCTCACGTTCTGGAGACACTGTTCGAAGCCTACGCATTAGCCCCCACGACCATCGTCCCACTTCTGTGACATCATTATATATGTTTACATTCTAAAATTTAGTATGAAATTATGTTTCAAAAAACTGCCCAATGAGCGGGCACATTTTCATCGCGTGCTGCGCGCGCGGCTCGCAAGTTTAAGGGAGCCTAGGGCGCGCGAATGTTGGTTCTCGCGCTTCACGCTCGATAAGGTATTTACCTCGCGCTACGAGCTCGGTCTCTGCAAAGATATTATAAACCTAGATACGGTGCGGGGTTGATTACCCGTCATAAAAATAGACGGCGCTTCCGGCGAAAAAAGTCAGGTCCCCTCTAGCCTCCACCACTCCCCGATAGCACACGTCGATATAGTTCGCCAACAGTTACTTGGAGCGCTGTAAGCAACTCTCATCATACTTCTCGAGGCGCACTGATGGTAACTTAGCTCCGACAAGAACCACTCAAACTGAAAATAAACAAAGATATATATCTTTGAAATAAATTACCAATTTAAACATTTTTACATTTATAAGCAACGTAAAATATACACGCTTTGCAAAAAATGGTTATTTTGATGAATACCAAAGGTAAAAGTTCATGAATAATTAAAATAATTTATATTACTGTTTCATATATTTTCTTAGAAAATATATTCTAACAATTCTAAATTTAATTCTTATAATTTAGTATTCTTTTATAAATTATAATTTTTTTTACTCTACAATATTATATTTTTATTTAAACTAATGAAACTTTCAGTACAATATCTATATATAGTTCTTTAATATTTTTTAGTATTTAATTTTATGTTTGTATTGTCTGCAATTTCTATAGACTTTTTTAGACTATTCGTCTAATGAATATTCCGTATGTATTTTAAAATTTTTAAATTATTATATATTCTAAACATTTCATAAAAACAGAACTATAATTCCAATTAGTAGAAATACATATAATGTAATTATTATCTTATTCTTAATTAAAAAATGTTTAATTCAATAATTAATTAAATTAATTTAAAATTTAAGCTACATTCCTTCAAAATACAAGTCTAAGTAATGGAATAATTTGGAAATCTATATTTTCGAAACTCAAGAATTTGTAATTATAACTCTTTAAAATTTAAATTTAAACATTTGCAAATGAAAATCATAAATGTTTCATGTTTTACAATTGAAAATTCTGCAATTGTCATGATTAAGGAGTTTTTAATTGCAAATAGTTAAAATTGTAGCATTTTCCATGGTAAGTCTTCAAAATTAAACTATTCCCAAAAAATGTTTCAAATTACATACCTTTAAAGTATAATTCTTGAAAATTGACTAATTTGTAATTCCAAATTTTTAATAATCAATCATTTTCAATTGCAGCTCTTCAAAATTTCAGAGCTTTGAATTGCAAATCTTTCAAAATTGAAGACATATAATCTACAAATCGTTAAGATTGAAGATTGAATAATAAATCTTCAAAATTGTAGAACTTTAAATTGCAAATCTTTAAAATAGAAGAGTTTTTAGTTTTTGAAATTTA
>CAKNWT010322163.1:0-11726 GCA_932066315.1 Andricus coriarius
GTTTTTAATTTTGAACGCTTTTAATTATAAATAATACAATTTCAATTCCTCTTAATTTTAAATGATCTATGTATTTTCCAAAATTCGAATCTTAAAATATTCCATTTTTAACGTTTTGACATTGTATTATTTTCGAAATTTTAATCCGAAATAATGCAATTTCGTGATTCTCCAATCAAAAAAAAATGTTTAATTTTTAACGCTTCGACTTAGAAATTACACAAAATTATTTACCTCCTTTTTCTAATCAAATTGTCAACGTTTTCAGTTAGAACTTAATAATTATTGTTTTAAAAATGTTTAAAACATAATATTGAAAAATTGTTTTTTTTTTTAATTTAAAATGTTTTGCACAAATTTGTTCTTTATGGTAGAAAATTAATGTTATTGGTCAAGAATTCAACTGTTTGTTAAAAAATTTATTTATTTTGTCAAGAATTTGTCCTTTTTAGTATTTTTGTTGTTGTTTAAATTTCATCTTTTTTGGTCAAAAATGCAACTGTCTGATTAAAAGTTAATCTGTTTTGGTTGAAAATTCATAATTTCGGGTTCAAAGTTCAACTGTTTTGACGAAAATTCAACAATTTGTTCAAATAAATTTTTCTTTTTTTTCTTTTGTTTCGTAAGAAAAATTAAACTATTTGGTTAAAAGTTACACTATTTTTATGAAAATTTAACTATTTGGTTAAAAATTCTTCTCTTTTGTTCCGAATTCCTTTTTTTTTAAGTTAATTTTTTTATCTTAAAATTGATGTATTCCAGTTTTGGTACTTTATAATATGCAAATTCAACTACTTGGTAGAAAATTCATGTATTTCTTTTGAAAATTCGTATTTCTGATTAAAAATTTTAGTTCGAATACTATAATTTTTTGTTTAAAATTCCACTATTTGGTTAAAAATTCATGTATTTAGTTGAAAATTATTTATTCTTTTTAACTGAAAATTTAACTATTATTCCAGCTGAATATTCTATAATTTTAGTTAAAAATTCATCTCTTTGGCTGAACATTCATTTTATTACTAAAATTCGTCGTTTTTGGTAGAGATTAATCTTCTCGGTTGAAACTTAATCTTTTTGGCCAACAATTCAATTCTTTGACTTAACGATTCATCATCTCAGTTAATAATTCATCTTTCTGGTTTAAAATTCAACTATTCCAGTTAAAAATTTACCATTTTATTTGCAAATTCATCACTTTGTTTGAAAATGTAACTATTTCCTTGAAAGTTAGTTTTTTCTTTGGTTGAAAGTTATTTTTCGAACTGAAAATTTAACTTATTCCAACTGAAAATTCCATAGTTGTAGTAAGTAGTTGAAAATTCATACGTTTGGTTAAACATTAATTTTTTTCTCTTGAAATGTCATTATTTAAGTTTTGGTTGACAATTTATCTTTTTCAGTAAAAATTAATTTCGTTGTTTAAAAATTCAATTATTTCAGGTGAAGATTAATTGTTTTAGTTGAAAACTCTTATGTTTGGTTTGAAATTAAACTTCTTAACTCAAAATGTTACTATTCCATTCTCGGTTGAAAATTATTATTTTTTAGTTCCGAATTCAACTAATTGGTTGGAAATTTATTTGAAAATTAATCTTTTTGGTTGAAAATTCAAGTGTTCGATTTAAATATTCATCATTTTAGTTAAAAATGTATATATTTGGTTTCAAATTTAAGTATGTCACTTGAAGATTACTTATGTTATTAAAAAATTCATCACTTATTTTGAAAATTAAACTATTTTGTTGAAAATTTCAGTATTTTCTTGCAGATTCTTCATTTTAGTTAAATATGCATCAGTCTGCTAGAAAATTAATTTCTTTATCTGAAAATTCAAATGTTCCATTTGTAGTTGAAAATTAATCTTTTCTTTTTATTTGTTCAAAATTCAACAATTTGAATGAAAAGTTGTTTTTTTAAATAGAAAATTCAACAATTTTGTTGAAAATTTACGTATTTGGTTAAAAAGTAGTTTTTTTTGTAGAAAATTATCTTTTTCTCTGAAAGTTACTCTTTTTTTTAAGTTCTTCTTTTCGGTTAAAAATTAAAGTATTTCAGTTACATATTTATCATTTTAGTTGAAAATTCATCTATTAGGTTGGAAATAAAAGTATTTGGTTGAAAGTTAAACTCTTCTATTACAAATTAATTGTCGTTTGTTTGAAGACTCATCGTTTTAATTGAAAATTGATATCTGTGGTGGAAAAACAAACTTTTTGATTAAAAACTTGTTTTTCTTTGGTTGTTTTTTGGTTGAAAATTATTTTTTTTCAACTGAGAACTTAACTATTATTCCAGTTGAATATTCTATAATTTTAGTTTTGCCCTGAAATTCTACAATAATCATTGAAAAAATATTGAGTTTTGAAATTATTGTATTTGTACCGAATTTCGTTAACGTCAGGGGATGTTTTTGGGTTGGTACTAACCCAGGGTGGCGACTTGACCGGGAATTCAATTAAAAACCTGGGAATTTACTTCTGATTGTAGCTAAATCCAAGTTTTCATTATTTTAATAATTTTTGTGAATTTAGAAAAGTGATTTCTACTTGGTCTACAGTTGCAGGGCTTATGAGTGTGTTTAGTATGTTATGGATTTATTTCCCCTTTCACGGTTTATGGATCTTAGATTTTTTAGATTATCTCAGTTTACGCCAACTAAATTATAAATTGTTATTTTTAAAGAGTACTTATTGTATGTATTTTATCAAACATAAATCATTTCTGGTAGAAAATGATTTTTTTTGGTTCAGAATTATTTTTTTTTATTGAAAATTAATGACATTGTAACTATATCAGGTTTCTTTGAACACTAATCTTCTTCAGTTCAAAATTCAACTATTTGTTTAAAAATTTTTGTATTCAGTTGACGCTATTTTGTTGAAAACTTATTTCGTTTTCCTAAAAACTTATTAATCCAATTGAAAATTAAACTATTTTATTTTTTGTTGAAAATTGATACTTTTTATTTGCAAATTCATCTATTTTGTTCTAAAATTGACTTTTTTGGTAGTAAATGAACCTTTTTTTTGGTTAAATTACATTAAAAATTCACATATTCCGTTGAAAATTAAATTATTATGTTTGGAAATGCATATTTTGGGTTGTAAATTCAACTTTTTTTTAAAAAACTCCCCTTCATAACTTTAAACTCAACATTTTGGATGAGATTTTTCTTCTTTATTGATTGAAAAATTATATTTTTTAGTTGAAAATTCGTCGTTTTTGGTAGACATTCATGTTCGTGGTTGAAAATTAATCTTTTTGGTCAAAAATTCAATTATTTTTGTTAAAGATTTATCATTTCAGTTGACAATTCATCTTTCTGGTTTAAAATTCAACTATTCCAGTTCACAATTGATATACATCTTCAATATATAAAAAGGGAGAGCTGCGAATTCCGAATCTTAAGAACCGATATTTGTGATTCTCACAAATAACTGTTCTACCGATCTGAATTCCCAACTCTCACCTCGACGAGCCTCGCTTTGTCCCGGTCACATTACTTAGGCTATCATATAAATTGCCATTCCAGACTTGCCTTTGCAGCACACAAAGTCCAACATTTAGAATTTTCTCGTAGGATGCTCATAAACTGATAACTTATCAGTATCTTAGAGAAAATGTGTTATAATTAAATTAAATAAGGCAGGTCTGGATATGGCAAGTTTAGATTTAATGTTTTGAACTTTTAGTACTAGTTAAAGGCGAATGACAATTATGCATAGAACTGCGATTTTACTATTGGTTCGCACGCCCCGCGCGACAGGTACGGAACACCAATCACGAGCTGGGAATTCTTATATTATCAACCGAACATTTTTAGTTTAAATTTTTGTAATGCTGAGTCAAGAGATACGTGTAATCATGGCTATGTCGCGCACACTCGATATCAAACCAATCAGGGGCTTTGTAGGAGCAACGCACCATTCACCATCCACGAGGACCCTGATTGGACCGCTACCGAGTAGAGGCGGACTCGGCGACGAGGTTCCCCTCTACTCAACTTCCGCGCGGAGTGGGAGAGACCGCTCGACCGCCGAGTGGGAGGCGCCTGTGCGCCGTCCCATAAAAGCTCATGTCTCGAGCATCAACGGACAATACGCCTCTCGACCAGCTCGAGGCAGCATCACCGCGCTTGACTCCAGCCTAGGGAGAATAATTGAGAATAAAGCAGTTTACTTCAACAATTGGACCTCATTGACTATACCTTGTCACAATCCGCTCTTTTCAGAGCGAAAAACATTGAACGTACGGAATAGAGTTGACGGCTCGACTTTCCTCTCTAACTTGTAATTTTCGGATCATCCAAAAGAATTCTTTTCTGGGTCGCCTCATCAGGTAGCATCTAGGAAATCCTTTGGATGGGACGAAGCTACAAACAGAGGAGAGCTTGGCGTCAGGTCTGTGGGCGAATATCTCCCCGCCATCAGCAGGAGCTGACCAAAGACAAAGCCGACTGTCAACGGGAGTTGAGAGTCTCCAGTCACCCTTGCCGACAGGAGTTGGCAAAGGAAGCCGACTGTCAACAGGAGTTGACAGTCTCCAATCACGCTTGCCAACAGGAGTTGGCAAGGGAACCCGACTGTCAACAGGAGTTGACAGTCTCCAATCACACTTGCCATCAGGAGTTGGCAAGGGAAGAAAGAGCAGGAGCTCATGAACCACCGACCTGCACCATCAACCCTAGTTCTGTACCAGGAGTCAACCCCCTTGGCCGTTAGGCGGCTACAGAAGGGAGTCGACACTCCGTCCGGCCGTGGTGCGCCTCTCTCACCAGAAGGTGAGAGGATCCAGCAGGTGCTGGGACTACGACGAAGAATACGAGCCATCCACGGTCGAGCCCGCCGGACATTGATTCCGTTCGACCCGGCTCACGACCGATCAATCGTCTTAACTCTGGATCCCCGCTGCGTCCTCTTATACGCACCGGTGGGACCCATCCCAGACGGGTCCAATCCAGCCACCCGGAAGACTGTCCGGCAATTCAAGATCTTCAGAGAGATGGAGGAAGAACGTCAGCTTCGACGTCAACTAATTAAATACCGGGGCCTAGTCCAGCTAACGGCCTGCGGATCCAAGGTAGTGGTCACCGAGGAGGTTTGTCCCAATGAAACCTTCTACGGACAACCAGAGGTCCGGCCAAAGGTGATCCAGTACCCGGTCAGCTTGCCAGAAGTGGACCCGCGGATGGTACATAAACGCCTGAACCTACTAGGATACCTACCCAACGTAGGCTTCACCCAGAAGGAGGTGAATGGAGGGTAAGACCCCTTCGGAAGCTCTTCCTTGAAGCGAAGGGAAGAAGGACCTTCCTAGCTCCACCCCGCAGCCAACAAAACCTGGGAAAGGGGATGCAAGGCCTGGACGCATTTCTACAGAAGACGCAAAGCTACGTCTTCCTGGAGCCTCAAGGAAGGGTCTTCCTCAATGAACCAACGAGGAGGTCGTGAAGGTTACGAACGGAAGAGAGAAAGAAACACCGGCCCCTTTCGGGGCCACCACAAAGTTTAATACGAAGAAAATGTTCTAGTTCTATTATAACAGGGAACATATCACAATTTACAATTTATTTGGACAATTCATCACTTTGTTTGAAAATGTAACTATTTTCTTGAAAGTTATTTTTTTTAATTGAAAATAATTTTTTTAACTGAAAATTTAACTTATTCCAAATAAAAATTCCATAGTTGTAGTTGAAAATTTATATGTTTTGTTAAACATTAATTGTTTTCTCTTGAAATGTAATTTTTTAAGTTTTGGTTGACAATTTATCTTTTTTAATAAAAATTAATTTCGTTGCTGAAAGTTCAACTATTTCAATTACAGATTCATTATTCTAGTTGAAAACTGTTATGTTTGGTTTTAAATTATAATTTTTTTAGTTTAAGATTCGACTATTTGGTTGGAAATTTTTCTTTTTTAATTAAAAAATTTAACTACTAAGTTAAAAAATCATGCATTTTATTGGAAAATTGTATGTTTTGGTAGAACATTAATCTTCTTATTTGAAAATGAATGATTGCAATTGAAAATGTATGATTTTATTTGAATATTCATTACTTATGTTGACAATTAAACTATTTTGTTGAAAATTTCAGTATTTTTTCAAAATTTATTTATTTTGCAATGTTTTGCTCTGTTGTGTTAAAGGATGTTTGGAAAGAACGCTCTGAATTAAAATAAATGTTTGCGTTTCACGGCAAACATGAATATGTTTCTTTCAGTTGTTCGGGTAAATTGAAAAACTTGACAGGGAATTTCTAATCGTCTGCCAAACAACCACCGTGCACCGCACTAGAGGGATGCAAGTTTTTGGTGGTGCTTTTGCCATGAAATTCTACAACAATCATTGCAAAAATATTGAGATTTGAAATTATTGTATTTTTACCGTATTTTTTAAACCTAAATGGGTGTTTTGGGGTTAGTTCCAACCGCACTAGAGGGATCAAACTTTTTGGTGAGTCGACGATTCGGGTGCACCATGTCGTGCACCAGGTACTTTAGCACGTATTCTACGAGAACTTTTTTAAAATGTAGCTTGTGCCAACATCCAAAATAACTAAAATATGTAGGAACTTAAAAATATAAGTAAGAAAGATAAAATGAAATAGAAATAGAATAAAATAGAAAACAAAATAGAAGTATGAACTTGAAAACAGACATATGTAGGAACTTAAAAGAGTTTCAAAATTCATATTATTTTGCAGCCACTGAAGATGACATCAATGAACAGGTGCAAAATGCATTAGAGAACAACAAGCGATATCGAATACCGGCGAAAAAGGCAAGGAAGGCTGCAGATGTCTGTCATACGGAGGATATTCATTCTGTAAAGGAGGACAATCTAAAGCAGCTTTTATTCTACACAATTTAATTTGTTTAGACAAACTTGTTTAGTTTTTTTTTAAATTCATCCTGAAATCTTTCAAACTCGATTTAAATTTATACGCATTTTACCAAATTCTTTAGAATTTCCTTAATTTTTCCAAATTCACTTGAAATTCAATTAATTCAGTTTGTTTTTTACAAATATTTTCGAATTGTTTTAAATTAACTTGGTTTCCTTCTAATTCTTTTCACTCGGACGCTACGCGTAGAAAACCGGGTACATATTAGCTGTAAATTGTAATCAATATAAATATTTTTTAGGGTGTTCTCTTAGCATAAGAAAGAAAGAGTTTTATATTCCCGGTTAACAACCATTTTTGCAGGTGATTCATATTTAAAAATATAAACCTGAAAAATTGAACAATTCAATCTTCTGAACTCTTTCTTAATTTCAAGTACTTGATCAAGAAATAAAAAAAAATTGAAATTCATACATTCATCAAGATTTTAATATCAAATTAAACTTTAGAAGTCCTTTAATGTATAAATAATTTTTTCTTAGCTACCATACATTGTAGTGATTTAGAACTGTTTATACCAATAAATTGTGTTGTCCGCTACATTTTTGATAGGGTTGAAATAAAGATAAAAAATGAATTGAACTTTTTTCGAATGCAGTAATTGCACAGAAAATTAATATGCATTTAACTTTACGCGGCAAAGAAACCTGCTGAGGGAAAAACGAACATAGCCAACAACAATTTATAAAAAAAGTCAGGTAGTTTTATTGATCAGGGAAAAGTCAGGGGTTTAGAAAAAATCCTTGCAAAAGTCTCTGATATGAAATTCTTGTCAGTGAATTATTTGCCTTGTATTTATGTTTATATTTCTTTTTTTTCGTTTGATTTCTCTTAAAGATTTTTTTTTAGTTATAAAATTTATAACTTGTTCAAAAATTCAAAAATTGTGTTAAAAAATCATCGTTTTTGGTCGAAAACCCAACTGTTTTGTTGAAAATTCAGATATTTCTTTGTTGGTGCGATTATATAGAAATTTGCCTTTACAATGATTTTTATTTTCAGAATGCAAAGATTTGTGCTGGGTAAGACGCGACAACTAAGTCAATTCTCTTACAAAACCGAGGAAGCTTTATAGAAGAAACACGAGTTGTAACTGCGCCAAATGCGGTGGAAGTAACTCCAGAAGGAAACACTCGAGATGTGGAAGTGTCAAATGAACAACAAGAATTATTTATACCCAAAAAATTTCAAATACTTAAGGATAAGGTAATTTTTCAGTTCCTAAAAATAAAAATGTGTCGAGATTTATAGGTTTTGGGAGGTTTGACATTAGATTCAAAATTTTCTTTTTGCAGGTGTACATCAATGACGCTATTTGTTTTGATCAAACGGGATGGGAATCTTTGGAGCTCACGCATAAGGACACTATTCTTGTCAGGAATACGGCCGCCGCTATCTGCGGCGAAGAACTGAAAAATAAATGTTTGGACACGAAGGCACAGCCCAAAAGGCTGGACAGCAGCGCACTTTGTGTAAGCCACAGAAACTGGAGGCTCTGTATGGTAATATCCAATTATCATATTCTCAATCTCATAGGACTTTTTTTATGAAACTACTATGTTAAAAAATTATCGTTTTTGGTGCAAAGGTCATCTTTTTTGGATTAGAAAATCATCTTTTGGTAAAAGGTCATCTTTCTTGGTTTAAAATTAACTTTTTTGTTGAAAAATTCGTCATTATGGTATTGTATGCCACTGGCCAAATTGAGAACCCCCAGAATCGACACTCATCTGTGCGGCTTCCCACTTGAATTTTCGATAGAAAATTTGAGTGAAGGGCCTGTGAAATGAGGTGCCGATTTACGGAGTTCTCAAAGTGTCGAGTTTGCTCACCCTAAATGACTCACGTCCATTGTCCTGGCTCTCTCCCGTTCCTTTCAAGGCCGCCGGTAATGGCCGCAAAATTTCCCAACAAGCCAACAAACATGCGCTTGGTCACGTTGCGCCAACTTGTTACGCTCCGTTAGCTAGCCGATTTCCTCGCTTAGTCACGTATGCCTTGTGTCTCGTTCTATCGTATGCGCGCCTTCTCTCTTCCGCTCTATTACCCTCCGTCTTTTTCCTACACTACTCTCTCTCTCCCTCAGACACATAGGCTCGCGACTCAGAGGATCTCAACGGGCTAACGAATTAAACGCCGTAATGGTTAAAGTTAGAAATCAAATAAACCACTTGCAGATAAATAAATTCCAGTTAAGACAAATGAAACGATACCGAAATTCACAACCGTTTAAATTAAGAGAGGTTTTGAGCCGGGACAAGGATCATTGTTAACAATACTCAATTGAAATAATAAGTTGAATGAATGCGGAAAAGGAATGCATCCCCCCCCCCCGAGCTTACTAAATAGTCGATATATGTGTATCTGGAAATCCACTTACACATATATCGACTGCAATATAGAAATAAGCGTTAAATTTAGTTTTTATTATTTTATAGTTATTTTAGGTCGACAATTAACCATGTAATTATTTTCTTTTCGTTATAGGATAATGGGACGATTATTCGGGTTATATCCAATTATAAAATCTGATAAACAAATTTATTTAAATAATAATTGTAAACAAATAAACCCGAAAAGTTGTCCAAATAGACTTAGCCACTTCCCGTTTGCGGGTAATTAGAGTTAATATAGTTTTAAGCCAACTGTTAGAATTTCACTAGTTTTGAAGAATTAATACTATTTTTAATTGTAATGTAATGTTATAATAATTTAAGTTAAATTAGACTTAGTGTGGCCGCCGGCGCGCGAAGGCTCGGGTAGTAGGCAAGGCTGGTTGTCCCCACCGCTCGGCTGCGAGTCCGTTGTCGTTTCTCAGCCAATCGGCGGGCTCGCTGGCGCCCCCACTGCTGCCGAGACCTCCGTGCCCGTGCAGCCGAGAGTAGAGGAGAGTTCGAGGAGTCAGTCGTTCTATGATTTTCGGAAGGATAGCTACTGTGTGCTGCCTTCCCCTCTGTTGCAAATAAAAAAAACTTTAAAATAAAACCGACTCAGGTCTTCTGACTTTGTCTTCATCGGTCATCGCGAACTTCGTTTATTTTCTCACCCTGACCTTTCAGGGTTTCTAAAATCATCGTTCGGTGCGTAGTATCTCCCGGGAGATCGTGATACATCGGGAGTCTTTCGTCGCGTTACTCGTTCATCAAAGGAAAGGAATAAAATAAATAAATAAAAAGTTTCGTGTCGCGTAGTGTTCGGGAATTGTGGTGAACAACAGTGTGCGGTTTCCTGATCACGAGACCGGCCCACGAAAGTGGGTCCTCGATTCTCAGGCTAATCCTCTCTGGAAAAGTGCCTGGCCGTTCCCAGTTGACAGCACTTCCAGAGAGACATTTTTAACTTGTGCACGTTGTTTTGTCACCCTGGGTTTACGGGTACTCATCGGTTCATTTTGTTTCGTCGCCGGGGGTTCATGTGACAATTTGTTTCTTTCGTGTGGGTTGGTGATTCATCCAAACCTCTTGATGACATAGGGCGATTCACAAGCTCGACCTAATGGTAGAACGCGTCGTCACCGGCAACGTCGGGCCGCCGAGGTATTGCTTCCACCTGCGGAGCGAGAACGTCTGGTGAGTGTGTCGGGCCGCCGAGAGACAAGCGCGTCGGAATGCCACGAAAGAACAGGCGCGGGTAGCCCGGGATGTCGAGCGGACACGTTTAACAGAAGAGATAAAGCGGGCGTGTCGGGCTTTGGAAGCGGAACGGGGATGCCCCTGTTCGAGAATCCACCCCATCGCATCTATAGCCTGATTACAATGAGTGCATTCTGAGGCCGGCATCACACGGAAAGTATTGCCCCTGAAACCAGGCCAAATACCAAACTTTTTTTTAAATTTTGTTTATTTATATTCTCCCCCCCCCCCTTTTTGTATTTATTTTATTTATATTATTACAATTTTCAGGAAAATGGAGAACGTCTTACCGACAAACGGGGCAATTCCTGGGCACCGCTGATTCTCGTGGCACCGTTAAATGAATTTCGGCCGGGCAGACCCAGGGAGATCTCATCAAGAGCTGGCAAAATGTGCAGTGCCACTGCCAATAGTTTAAAATGTTCGGATAAATCATCCCATCGATATGAACATTCTCCTCAAGGGGTTTTGCGGCGTAGTTCCTGTCGTGGCCTTGAAATTCCTTCATGGCCGGGAAATGTTTTATCACATTTTTCCTCTCGTAAGCTTCTTTTAATTCTTTCATTTCACTCTCGAACTCTTTTTTTTTTAGGATTCAATTACGCACTTAACTATTCTGTTAATCTTTACACCACCATGGATTGGTTCTAACTGCGTCTTTAGCATAGCGGCACGTACAGTCCTTCACAATTTTGAATCTTTCATTCTTTTAATCTATAGCTTATGATCTCCAAAATTTAATTAACTGTTTTTTTTTATTACTTATTTAAATTCTCCCATTTATGATTTTAAGGGTTAATGAATGCATAATTCGTCATTTTATATCAGTTTATGAAAGAAATTTTAATATATTGATTTTTCGTGCGTAATTTAAATTAACCTAATTGATTGAAAGTCTCTGATCTAATTTATACTTTACTTAAAGTTGATAGTGATTAATTGTGGTATAATATCTCTTAAATTTTGAATGAATTTCAAATTTGATTTCTTATTGAAAAGTAATTAATTTAAGATATCAAAACATGACTTATAATAGCATAACTGCATAATATTTTACTTGCATTTCCATTGCATAATTTTAACCGCATAATGACTTATTTGCATTTTCATTGCATAATATTTTACTTGCATTTTCAAAAGTAAAATTCACCTGAGATCTATAGAATCTTCCTCATTGTTATTT
>CAKNWT010322168.1:0-11215 GCA_932066315.1 Andricus coriarius
CGACTTTACCCCTACCCTAACTAACTTTACCTCGTGGCATAGACGACTTTACCCCATACCCTACCCGACTTTACCCCGTACCCAAGACGACTTTACCCCTATCCTAGCTAAATTTTACTCCGCGCTATAGTCGATTTAACCCCGTACCCTAACCGAATTCCCCTTGCACTCTCGCCTACTTTACCCCATATCTTAAATTACTTTAAAATCATTCATAAACTACGTCACGCAGTATATGAACGATCCCTTTATCCCATACCCTAGCTAAATAGCAATAGCCTAGTGGGGGAAGGGAATCGAGGTAGGGGAAGTGCGAGGAGGAGAATGTGGCGAGGGGAAGTAAGCTAAAGGAGGGGAGTAGGAGAGGGATACTTGTTAAAATTCTATATTAACCGTAGAGTTGATAAGAAAATTTAATATTTTATTATACGACCAATTCCATTTCAAATCAGGCAGAGGGGTTTAGATTAGGCTGTCAGAAGGATTTTGTATGTGGGTATATATCACTCTATGGTGAAAATAAAGGAACACGTAATTCACAGTTCAAACAAAAGTTTTTTTGGATTTTATACAATCATTCGAAAATTACCTGCGAATTCTCAAAAATTGAAAAAAAGTTTTTTCAATATGTAGTATTTTCCCAATGATTGTAAGTATTTGGGATTTCCTTTTTGTATACGACGTGAGAATTCTTGCCCTTTTAATGGATCTCAAAAATATTAGGAGATTTTGAAAAATTATAAAATAGCATTTTCTGGGAAAAACGCAGGGTAAAAAAAATGCTTAGATAAAAGTTTACACATCCATAGTTCTACAAAAAGTATCACTTCCTTGTTTGTGATATTTTTCATCGTTTATGAGAAAAAATAAAAAATTATATTTCAGGAAAAAAAATGTTGCCCTGACTCAGGAATGTTTAAGAAACAATAAAAAAGGTGGGGCTTTTAAGAAAATTTTCTTTATTTTCCTCATCGACTTTTGAAAACATAAGAAGAACATTTTCAAGAAAACGCCACCTTTTTATTTTTTCACGATTTTTGAAAAGAGTTTTTGTTATTATAGAAAAGTCAGCTTAACCAAGTTTTAAGCGGGTCGGAAAATTTAATTTTTAGTAAAATTTTGTTTTTTTGTATGCGATGCAAGCTATCATAAATGGGTAAGAAGTTTTTTTAGAGCTTTTCTAGATGTTTCAAATCTTATCTGAAGATTTTCGTTGTTAATGTTTTTTTAGAAAAACCAATTTCTACTGCATTTTGAAAAAACTCTCTGTCAATTTTTTAGAATTCGCAGGTAATCTTCGAATAATTATAAGAAATCCAAATTTTTTGTTAGATTCAACTGTGAAACACGGGTTCCTTTATTTTCACTATAAAATGAGTTATCCAAATACGAAATCATTCTGACACCATGACTTAAATTTTTATTAAAATTTTTCCAGATTTGAAATCGAATCGGTCTTACTTGATTCATTTAGTGTGAATTCTTTGAAACTTTAAAATATTGGAATACATATAAATGATAAAATATAGGGTATAAAATTGCAAAACCTTAATTTTTTTACAGAAATAGGTGTAAAAAAGGCGAGAAAGTATGATTTTAGAAGAAAACTCAATTTCCTTAAAAAGTGGACTTAGTACCGTTAAGCTTTCCCTGCATCAATTGAGCATCAAACCTTGCTTCGGGCAGTTACTTCCACTCGCAGTTACTTTAACTCTTAAACTTTTCTCATTAAACCGCATTTAGTCACACACAGATTCCAGTATGCGTATGTAGCTTTAGCCGGACCTACGACTAGGAAAATATAAAACGGATAGCCTTGAGGCAAAGAGAGCGGGTCACAAAGCTCTGGGTACTTCCGAATCTTTAGAGAGATAGGAAAATAGAGAGGAAGAGAGAATTGTTTTCTTTTCGCGTCATTGAACGGTAAGCACTGAACACTCGAAATGGTGACATTTTCTGGGTGGAAACTGGCACGTCCAGTGCACATTGCACAGGCTGTTGGTTAAGTTCAGTCTTCCATCCTCGATGCGAGGCTGGTGCGGACGTGGGGTCTTGTTCCCAAGTTTCTCATGCAGTTAAAAACCCTATTGTCTTTATTGTCTGCCTTTCACCCTCAGGAACCCTTTAAATTTTCAAATGCTTCTAAATACTCATTTTTCTCAGACTGAGATGAAACTCCTTTCAATTTAGTCGTCACTAATACTTATGTATGCACTGAGAGGTATAGAGGGTGGTTTGGCTTAAAATGTCGAGAAAATTCCCTGATGAAGAGTATCCCGTATGCCAGGCGGTAGAGCAAAAGAAATGGTCATTTTTGTCATTAATTCCGACTAAAGAAATTATGGGTTTAAAATGTTCTTTGGGTCAATATAATTAACCGTTTTCATTATCCCCTCCCCCAACCTCTGCGTATCTTTTGGTAGTGGCGTAAACTTTCGAAAAACAGTTTTTTATTTATAACTCGTTTGTTTATGGTTTTTTTGCAAACTCCGCGTCTACAAACATTGAAGTACATACAATTCTCTACAAAAAAGCCAAATTGATTTTTTTTTCATACGACCCATATTTTTCGAATAATAGCCGGGCAAAGTCCAAAAATTTGTAAAAAATGTTGAAAACTTGCACTTACATTAGTTCTGAAATGACGTTGGATAAATTTATGCACTAATTGTCTGTAAGATCAATGTTGATGAAAAAATGATACATTAAAAACTTATTTTTTATTTTTATACATAACTTTATTAATGGAATAAATGTTTTTGTTATATACGGGTTTCACAATTGCGAGTCTATGTATGTAAGTATTTGAGATCACTAACTCACAAAATTTAGAGAATAGCTTAGTCCCTCGTTGGAATGTTGAGAAACATCTACATACATTTATGGTTGATTTTGAACCAATCTATTTAGATTATTACATTTTCCAAATAGAAAAAGAAACAATCGAAAGTTTAATGTATTTCTAACATTGCAAATATTTAATGCATTTTTCTTTCAAAAATTTTAAGTAAAAAAGAGATTTCTTTCAACAAACTGAGCTAAATTATTTAGACTCAATTAAAAGAATTCTGAAAATATTCATAAGCAAACCCTGCAGATTGGAACGAATTATGAATTTTGTGACTAAAATCTATTTTATCATGAATAATTTTATGCAAAATGAGCGTGAAAAAGATTCAAAAATAAAAAAGCAGAATGCCAAACCATCTCACTTTTCGGCTTATTAGAACCGAAAACCAACCTCTCACTTTTTCCTTTCTCCATCCTTTTTATACTACCAGGAACCAACATGTTTCGGGGCCAATTTAGACCCCCTCATCAGGGATTATTTATAGGAAAACTACAAGGTCTAATTAAAAATTCTTATGCTACTTAAATAATCAAAAAATAATACCTGCAATTAAAAGGAGGCATATACATACACAAATACACAAAAACATACATAAAAATACATATGTATACTTCCTCCTTTAAAGGTTACTATATCTAATTTTGTATTCATTAGTGAAAAAAAGAAAAGTAAAAAAGATACAAAAATTATTCTTTATAATAAGAATAAATAAGTCTTTAAAATTCTATCTATTCAAGTAAGTTTTTTGGTTGACTTTTTTTCTTTTTCTCCCTCTTTTTTCATTTGGTTATTTTTGTCTCTAATGAGCCGCAAAGTGAGATAGTTTGGAATTCTCTTTTTTTATTTGTGAATCTTTTTTATGCTCATTTTGCATAAAATTATTCATGATAAAATAGATTTCTTTTCGATCTTAAGTTTAAAATCTACATACATTTTTCTTGTTACAGCCACGCGCTTGTCATTTCAATCAACACTTGCTGAAAGTGGTGAGCTCTGTTCTACGCCAATGGTATTAGTCATTTTTGTTTTGAATTACAATTATCCTAATTCAATTTTGTGGTATGCCTGTGACATTCTGGGTTTTTTGCATGCCAACGATCAAGCTATTTTCTAAATTTTTTGACTAAGTGGCCTCAAATACTTACATATATAGGCTCGCAATTGTGAAAACCGTATATAATGAAAACATTTATTCCATTAATAAAATTATTTATAAACATTAAAAAATAAGTTTTCAATGTATTATTTATTTATTAACATTGATCTTACCGATAATTAGTGCATAAATTTATCCAGCGTCCTTTCAGAACTAATGTAAGTGCAAGTTTTCAACATTTTTTTTACAAATTTTTGGACTTTGCCCGGCTATTATTCGAAAAATATGGGTCGTATAAAAAAAATCAATCAAATCTTTTTTGTGGAAAATTTTATGTGATTCAATTTTTGTAGACGCGGAGTTTGCAAAAAAAACATAAACAAACGAGTTATAAATAAAAAACCGTTTTCTGAAAGTTTACGCCACTGCCAAAAGATACGCAGAGGTCAGGGGAGGGGGATGACGAAAAAGGTTCCTTACATTGACCTAAAAAACATTTTAAAATCATAATTTCGTTAGTCGGAATTATTGTCAAACAAAACTACGTACCGCCTGGCCTACCGTAGGGTGGTCCCCATTTTTTTCTTCCTATTTTCATGCTTATCCCCACCAAATTTGTTCGAATCCAAGAAAAAATAAATTCGTTTTTTTTGTTCGTTTGAAAAAAATGATATTTAGAGGTTTCGCAAGCTCTGTGAAGTTAAGCAAGTAGTTTCTATAATAAAAAAAGACATTCTTGTAAATTTTTTTCAAAATTGTAAATTTTAGTTGTGTCGAGTTGACCCTCAATATTTCTCTTCACAATAAGCGAGTTATTGGCGCGAATGATTATTTTTTGCAGTTTCTTTTAGTAAAAATTGTTTCTGATATATGAAATATTAGTTTTTACTTATAATTAGATGTTTAAATCAATTATTTAAACAATTTATTATTGTTTATAGCAATTTTCTTTTAGAAAAGAGTTAGAAAGTTGCGATTTTTAAAATTGTTCAACTTTACAGTTAGAATGAGGCCATAATTAATTAAGATTAACGAACATACATTTTTTAACAATTTATTACTATTTATAATAATATTGTTTTGGAATAATGCTAGAAAGTTGAGGTTTTTTCTGAAGTTTACACTTTTTGTCCACTTTTCATTCAGAGTGAGGTTCATTACCGTTAATAAAAATAATTGTTTAAACAATGTATTATTGTTTATAGCTATTATCTCCTACAGTAATGCCAGATAATTGCGTTTTTTTCTGAATGTTTTTACTGTTTGTCCACTATTTACTTAGTGAGGTAAATAATACAGCATAGTGGGCCAGAATCCATTAAGTATTAAGAGTACAAAGAATTCGATTTTTCTTAGTATTTGTATAAAATTTGACACAAGGGATTGTTTTCGCGTCGCTGATTTCGAATTTGAGGTCAAAAATTACAAATTCAAAATGACATACAATATGGCCAAAATTATTAAATTTTTACATATTTGACTGAAACCTGGTATAAGGGGATGTACGTTCTCCTATTGCGAATTTAGTGTCATAAGTTATAAATTCAAAATGACAGATCCAATAAGGCGGCTAAAAATGTTAATTTTTTACATATTTTACTGAAACTTCGTATAAGGGGGTTTGTACGGTCGCTAATTTCGAATTTAACGTCAAAAGTTACAAATTCAAATCAAAGGATGCAATTTGGCAGATATTTGTTTTGAAAAATGCCAAAACTGAGTTCATACTACGATGCATTTTTCTGATTTTCTTTCTCTTGATATTTTATATGTTTTAATTGAAAATAAGTGGTCAGAGTAATAAAATTGAAGAACAAATTTAAATGGATGGCGTGGACCATCAGTTCTAGGAATGTCAGGTGTATTTATCTGTATTATTATTCATAGTATTTAATGATTTCAAATAGACCCGCACTTTTTGATAGACGCACAGTTGACAAATTTGCTTATAGTGGCCGCATCGATACAAGGCCGGGACAGCCAATGAGCGTCGCTTGAGAAAAAGAACCTAAAGGTCGCGGTAGAGGTGGGGGCCCCACAGCCTTAAAATGAGAGAATGCTTACGTTTCAAGGCCACGGAAATAGGCGAGACTTCACTGCATTTTAATTTAGCCTACACAAATATAAAAAAATCAGTTCCTCGGATTTACCGTATTTGCAGAACGTTAAAGAGGCATAAGAAACGGATTCATAAAGTTTCCTGAAGTAATTTCAGAAAGCGATGATCTTGCGATTTATAATTATATTGCGTCTATGTAGGTATTAGGTATGCTATATTGCTATACTGATATCTCCATAGAGCGCAAGATAAACATTTCATGAAATTTCTTCATGAGTCTTTTTCCGTTGACTTTTTACGCATTATAAATTTTGATAAAAAATTCCAGAAAAAAGTTTGTGCTCAATAATAATTTTCTTGAATGCATGAGTTAATTTATCATGTATTCTAGATAATTTTGAGAGCACCTTATTTTCATATTTACGTACGAGAGTATTATCATTCAATTCCATTTTAAGTGGTAGAATTTGAGTTCTTCTCAATTCTATAATGCACATAAATATGGAATTTTTCTGCACTCAAATCTGATTTGGAAATAACAAAAAGTAATGCAATAAATAATTGATGTGATAAATAAGTTCCGAAAAGCATGATAATCATTAAAGTTAAGTATCAATATTTTTCAATATCAGGCCGCAACCGAATTTGGAGAAATAAAATAGAATGACCCTATTCACGTCTTATCTAGTCTGGAATTTATTATACTAATTATATAGTAATCACCTCTATACATATAAGTCAGAAAAGTGTGTAGGGTAAGGAGGGGCAGCGCCGACCAGTTAACAGTCAATGATTTTCTTGAAGTTAATAAGATGTAGAATTGATCGATTTTTTTTTTCATTTCGAGTCCTACATTATTGTATATCATATTTCTATAAGTAATTATTACATGAATCAAACAATGATTTAATAATTTAATTATTTCTAACAAGCTGTATTTCGTCGGCTTTGCCCTCCGGTGTGGGGCAAAGCCGACCGCAGCTTTTTATAAAAATCAAAACATTTGAAGATGGGAAAACATAATGGTTCGCGTCTGTGGTATTTTATGTACTGGAAAAATTACCTTTAAACATATCCAGCAAGAAGAATAAGTTATTTTTAATCAAAATAGTGATAGCTGTAATATAACCTCTTATTCGTTGACATTTCACTAGATACGGCTACGGGCAATGGTTTCTACCGTACCGACCGGATTGAAAATAATAATATTCAATAGTTATAGGCTCTTCTACATTACCGATCACTTATCATAACCTAAGAACTTTTAAACTATTATTTTCGTCGGGCTTGCCCCCCTGGTGAGGTCTCAATTATTTACGATATTTAAGATACTTTGGACTTGAATTACGTACAATGATTATAATAAAATAATGTGATATTATTTTATTTGTCAAAATAACAAATTTTCCAACTGCAAGTATTGCTATTAATGTTGAAAACTTTATATTTTCGTCAGCGAATCTTCCATTCTTTCGTTGTCAAAACTGTTTTCTGCATAACTTTTCTTTTACAACGTCAATTTTCAAGATTTTAGTAAGTCACACTATCTCTTTAATAAAATAGCTTTATTTAAGGCAAAGTAGAATTAAAATTGGTAAATAATAGCGATGTTATAAGCAAAGTCGCCTTTGCCCCACCGGTCGGCGCTGCCCCTCCTTCCCTAGTTCTATATTTTATATACACTAGAACCTAGAATCAGTTAGCTCGGATATAGTAGTAAATCCGAGAAGCGCTGCCACGGCGGTTTCGGGCTGAGAGTGCCCCTCAGGGTCGAGAGAGGGTGTTCACCGATGCGTGAAACACCAGCAGCGTAGCGGAAAGCCGCAGTGCGTGGGTATTCACTCGCGAATATTGCGTAATATTATGTATTCCAATTAGAAACGGTTCACATGGCCCTGGCTGTTTACGTTTAGAGGCCTTGGAAATAACTTCAAGGCCAACCGCAGTCCAAGCCCGAATTATATTCAATCCAGGTCCCAGTGTACTCTAGGCCCTCGTTCGCACATTTGTCAATGGGTAAATAAATTTTCTTCGTCGAAATTTTGATCTTTCGTTTTTGGTCACTTTTTGTGGTTTTTGGTCAATTGTGGGACGCTTCGTAGTAATTCCTAGCAAATTTGAAATTTGCATCAGGGCCCCTCAATAGACCGATTTAGCAAAAAAATAACTGACTCTGCGAAAAATTAAGTTACAAAGATTTTTTAAATACCGTTAGAAAGCTTATTAAATTTCGCGTCGATTGGGCCTTATTTGAAATATTTTCGATAAATAGGGGTTGAGATTGCATGTGAGAAAGATCGTCCTATTTTCCGTTTTTGGCCAATTTTCGATTCTCAACTTCCACTCTCTGCATTCCTAATGAAAATGAATGGAAAAAATATAAACTAAATTTAAGATTCAAATTCTTCTCCTTGAAATGAGACCAAGAACATGATAAAATATTTACTGGTTCTCGAATTATAATAAAAAATGTAGAAGCGTGTCCGAGACAAAAAGCGGTCCCTTCGGCGGGAGTCGAGCTTTTAACGCATAAGAAATAAACTCAATTTCTGATATAGGAACACTCACTTTACGATATTCCAAGAATTGATGTCCTTGGCATTTTGGTGATGCGGAGACCGCGGGACCGAAAGAAAGGCGGTGCTCAGCCATGCGTGACGAACGTTTCAAGTTATTTTTCAGTTTTAGTTATGTGACTCTGACTGCTTAAGTTTGGATTCCCCCAAATTACAATCAATGCCACTGCAAGCCATGCCCGAACCCGTTCTTATATCGGGAGTTGAGTGTAACAGCCCACATTTTGTTGTTGCCACTCGACCGACGGTTTTTCGACTTGAACACACTTCCACATTTTTTATGATAATCCGAGAATCAGTGAATATTTGATGATGTTCTCGATATCATGTTGAAGAGGAGATTTCAGGATTTAATCTAGCCAAGTGTTATTATTTGCCATTTACTTAACCGAAATGGAACTTGAGACTCGAAAATTGGCCAAAAACGGAAAATAGTTCGGACTTTCTGACATGCTATCTCAGTCCCTATTTATTGAAACTATTTCAAATAAGGCTTATTTGACGCAAAAAATAATAAGCTTTCTAATGGGATTTGAAAAAATATTTCCTACTTAATTTTTCGCAGAGTTACTCAGTTTGTAAGACCAGCATGTTTTTAATCCGATTTTCGTAAGTGGACGTAAACAAGTACCAGATGCCTGGACTAATAAGGGATGGTTTATGAATTATGGAGTAATGCTGACTACGTGTCAACGTCAGTGTTTTAGATTTTAGTGGTTCGCCGCGCTACTAAAGAACTTTTGTTCGGGCCGTTGACAAGAGAACTCGTTGACTTTGAGCATAGTGTATGAAATTTTCCTTCTTGGCTACTTTTCAAAAAAAAAAAAAACGGCGAACACGCGAGTGATGAAAACTAAGTGGTACCATTATGACACTTTAATCCACGTTAGAAGAGCTTTTTGAGGGTCCCAGAAAATCTTAGAGCTTATCTGAAGATTCAAATATGTAAAACGTTGCAAGGAGAAATTAAAGTTCTGATGGTTTTCCAGATTATAAGTAACTATAAAAAATAGTGCGCTTATTAAATTTGTCTTATTTTGATTGCCTAATTAATCTAATTATGGCATTAAAATATATGCTTAAGTTTAAAGTTCAATACAATATAGTTAATAATTATTAATGAAAATATCTGCATTGGCTTTAATACAATTTTAAAATTGATTGCAATTTTAATCGACTTTCAGTAATCTGTAACTTTTATTTAAATATAAGATTTTATCTAGAGGTGGAAACATTGGATTTTTCTATTTCGAAAAATCCAATGTTCCAACTGTATCTAAATTTGTATTGGAAATTCTAATAAACGACTGCACACCTCTATTTGTATAATTTTAAACGCGTATAGTTTAAACTCATAGAAAATTTTGAACATCTTTTTGAAATAGGTCTATCTTGAAGATTTGTAATTCAAGTGATTTTTAAGATCAAAAGTCAAATTTTTAAATTTTTAAATTGAAGAAATTTCGAATGTAAATCATCAAAATTACAATATCTTTAATTGTTAAACTTGAAACTTATATATATTTTAATTTTTAATTTAAAAATTCCAAACTCGTCAATTTTAAAGATGCATAAATGAAAACTCTTAAATTTTGATGATTTCGGAGATTAAAAGTCAAGTTTTTAATCCCGAATCTTTTAAATCGAAAAAACTTTGAATATCAAGCAAGAAAATTACAGAATTTTTAATCGTAAACCCTACAACTTTTGATAATTTAAAAAGGTGAATTTTAAAATTAATAACTCTGCAAAACCTTAAATATTTATAATTCAAAGTTCTACAATTTTAAAGAATTCAAATTGAAAACTTTTTAATTTCAAGAATCTTTGTATAAAAATTCTTAAATTTTAAAGGGATTGAGAATACACCAAATTTTTAATTGTTAAAGTTAAAATTTGCATTATTTTTATTTGTAAATTACCAAAATTGATAATTCCCTAATTCGAAAGATTTATAATTCAAAGTTATATAATTTTGGAGAGTTACAATTGAAATTTCTTTTTATTTAAAAATCATATACATTAAATTTTTTTAATTTGGTGGATTTTGAATATCAAAAGTCAAGTTTTCAAATGTTAATTTTCCAAACTGAAAAAATGTCTGATGCACATCATCAAAATTAAGAAATTTGTAATTTTAATACTTGAAATTGGCATAATTTTAATAATTTGAAATGGTAAATTGGAAAATGAAAAACTCTTCAACTTTAAATATTTAAAATTCAAAGTTTTACAATTTAAATAGTTACAATTGAAAACCCCTGAATTTAAAAATTGTATAAATAATTTTTTTTTTTAATTTTGATGATTTTCAAGACGAAAAGTCAAGAGTTTTATATTTGGAGTTCTCCAAATTGAAGACATTCCGAATGTAAAGCGCCAGAATTACAGAATTTTCCACGGTAAAACTTCAATATTGTGTAGGGTTTAACTGAAATGTTTCAACAATAATAACTCTTTAATTTTAAAGATGCATAAATAAAATGTTTTGGATTTTGATGATTTTCAAAATTAAATACTCTTTAACTTTCAATAATTACACCTCAAATTTCAACAATTTGAAGACTTGCAATCGAAAATTGTTGAACTTTAAAGATTTGTGAATAAAAGTTCTTCAATTTCAATGATTTTGA
>CAKNWT010322182.1:0-10390 GCA_932066315.1 Andricus coriarius
ACGTGCAAAAGGCCGTACTAAAGGATGTTCGAAATTGAGATACAAAATGACGAACTTTGGTACGCCCTTTTGTTCGCCCTTTGGCAGTTCCTTTTGTACGTCATTTTGGACATCATTTTCTACATCAGGAAAAGTGTTTAGGGATGATTTTTGTAGTTTAACGCTTAATAGCATGGCATAAAGGTAAGGAAAACGTGTAGCCGAATTTGAAGAAAATATGTGGTGGGAACTCATTGGTTCTTCAATAACATATAAGTTTTTTAAGTACACTGGAAATCCTATTGAAGTGCGGTTTCGGTTCTGGTCCTAAATGGCCTTCACTTAAATCGAACACAACATTCGCTCGCTCCGAACGTAATCATTCAGGGCCAAATTAATATTTCTGTTGGATTTGAACGCATGCTAACAGCTGACGCATCTAACGCGTTGAGGGTAACGCCTGCTTTGTCGCTACGTATACAAGATCCCGAAAACATTGGAATTGAAAGAAAACACTGAATATATCATCCGCCTCAACGAGAATCGCGACCTCATAACATCTGAGGAATGTCATTTAATCACTGCCGAAGAGGTGAAAAAAGCACTTAGAGGTGCGAAGAATTTTTCCGCTGCAGGACCATAAGGTATGAATATCTTCTGATGGAAGAAGCTTACTTCTACGCAACAACATCTGACCCGGATTTCCACCTCATATTTAAAGTCGGAGACGCCTATTCCGCATCGGCTTGTGTTAGGACGCACTATACTCCTACCGAAGATATGCGACTTGTCCAACCCAGAAAATTATAGGCCACTAACTTGTTTGAACATGCTGTATAAGATCTTTAGAGCTATCCTAATGACAGGATTGTTCGAAGAATTGAGCATGTGTGGAGAGAGATGTACGAACAACGTAGTTCCTGAGATCATTAGGACTTAATTCAGGTACAGAGGGTTTCATTTTAGCATGCCAGGACGGTGTCATTTCAACCTTAGCATACCGTAACCGCACTTTACGTCAAGAAGTTCTCACCGATAGGTGCAGTGCGTGTCATACACACGCTGCGTACTTGGAACACATACTATCCAGGTATCCGACTCCCGCGGAAACGACGTACCTCTACAGACATAATGCGGCATTCTCCATTGCACACTCGAGGCCTGACGTCGTTCTCCAACACTTCAAGAAACGAACTATATTCGTGAGCGAATTCTCGTCTCCGGCCAACTAAAAATCACTGTCAAGGAGAAGGAAAAGGAGGAGAGGAATCAAGACCTTAAAAGGGAGCTGCAACGACTTACGCAAAATATTCGGTTAAAGTAATTGCCCTTGTGATCGGTGCTCTAGCAGGTGCGAAACTATCACTAGTTCGTAACTTTAAAACTATGCCCGCCTGCCAAAAACATGCCAAGGCATTTGCGAGATGGATGCAGAAAGCTCTCGTCCTTGGTTCGCTTCGTGTCCTCAAGACACATGAGGGTTTCACCGGCCTGTCGTTGTGATTTCTTCGTGCCCTGTATCCACCCATCTCACGGGGTCGTAAGACCATAGGTGTAATTTACCGCGGTTCTTCTGTGAGCTGGTGGCATTTTCATGGATGGCAGTTGCTCCCAACGGGACCCTGCGGTGGTTATTTAACCGTTTTTTTTTAATTATATCCACCCGAATCTATTACGCATCCGCGTATGTACATCTTGACAAGCAACGTATATTATATACGATTAGCAGAATGTTCTAGAAGCGCTAATAGATACTGTACTTTACAGAGGATCCAGAGACAGTGTGGAAACTTAGTGTATTGCTCGCTGACTGGCTCCGCCATCTCAAGTTCTCTTATACATATACTCTAAAGATTTATCAAGACAAGCCTATCATTGCGACGAATCTTGGAATTCGGAATTCTACGGAATTCACAGAGACTTATCGGAGATTTCTACAGAAGTCCGAAAAGATGAAAAGGGAGAGTTCTACGGAATCCCTAAAAGACAACGAGAAGAGTTCTACGGAACTCAGGATGAACTGCGGATCTTATCCACGAAAAGACCCGTTAAAACGACTAAAGAGAAGAAAAATATTGGAAAAAGAAAAGTTTATTTTGTAAACAAAAATCTAAAACGAAAAATAAGAAATAGAGATTAAAACTAGTTGGTCAACTAAGTAATCACTATCCTACCCACGAAAAAAGAATCGATTCAAGAAAATTTGTTGAATCGGATCATTTAAGAATACGGATTCACGCTAATTACGATCTATCGGTTCGTAATAATTGTAATCGGTCGACTGGGTAGGCAACAGTGACTAGAGGGAGCAGATGCTGAGCCAGACTCTGGCCCCTGTCATAGAAGCCAGACGTTGCTACTAGGGATTGTATGGATATTAATTGAATGGAACTGAATATGAAGTGCTGATTGGCAGACCAGCTGAACGCAAGCGTTACGCTACAGCGTAAATAAATGTCTGAATTGTTACAAGTATAATTGTACGTTAAAATTTACATAAGAAGGTAATCCGTAATTGCAATAGGTTTATTTTTTAGCGTTAGAAATTTAAAAAAAAAACATAGCGGCTGTCATTGAAGTCTGCTAAAGGCAAACTTAAGCGCATCTGAGTAGACTTTAACAAGAAAATGCAGATAAGTAAAAATGTATATTTAAATGCTTTTAACTTTTGTTATTAATTTGAAGTGTCTTATTGATTAATATTTTCAAATTTATGCAAATTATGCTACAACTGAACATATTTTACATAAACAAAAAAGATTAACTTATCAAGTTTTGGTTTATATAATTAATTTTCAGCTGTAAATTGATTATAAAATGAATGTAAATCTCATATTTATGATGATTAAAGATAAAATAAAAAAACATTTTCTATATTTAAACCTATTTAGTTATGAATTATAACCCGAGTTGGATAGTAAGTGTATATGATTCATGAGTCAGTTATCGGTAGAAAATTAAACTCTGTTGGTTGAAGATTTAGAAAATTCGTCTTTTTTGGTCGAATTAAACTGTGTTTGTTTTAAAATTAAAATCTTTTAATTGGTTGAAATAATGTCAACAATTATATTTTTCGTTGAGAAATCATCTATTTTGGTTTAAAATGCATGTATTTTGTTGAAAATGTAACTACTTTGGTAGAAAGTTTGACTGAATAGTTGAAAAATTACGAAAATTTTTGTTGAGATTTCATATTTTCGGTTTAAAAATTCATCTCTTTTGGTGAAAAAGTTTCTGTAAAGGGTTTAACTTTTTTTTAAGTCGTCTTTTCTGGTTGAAAATTTAAATGAAATTATTTTGTTAAATAATTAATTTAGTTTAAATTTAATTTCTAGTTGAAGGTTGAACTAAATAGTTACAAATTCAGTTGTTTGGTTGCAGGTTCATAATTTTAGTTTATAATTCATCTCTTTTGTTGAAAATTTAACTATTTTGTTTCCAGGGCTTCCGGTACCGATAGTAGAGTTACGGTGTTTTTTTGGTACTGTAGTTATTTGGCTTTTAAGAAAGGGAAAGAGAAGTGAGTGTGGTGAAATTGTAGGGAGTAAAGAAGGTAGGGGTGAGAGGCTGAGTGAGATTGAAGGATGTGGATGAAAGTATGAATGTGGTGGAAACAGTGAAGGATAAGGGCTGATTTTGAGGTGAGGTTGGATTCTGCGTTGTAAACGTTAAGGCGGGGTGGAAGTGACGTGCGAGGGAGGGAGGTGAGGTTGCAAATCCCAGCAGACACGTTCTGTAAATGTTCCATAACAAAAAGAGAACATTTATACATAACATTGTTACAATCGCGTGCCATAACAATTACAGAACATAAAGGTCACACTGTTCTGTAACGCAGTTATTGTAAAGATACGTAACAGTTCTGGAATCCTGTAATGTAACAAATATAGAACAGAGTGATAGAACTGCTGTGTCACTAGAATGTCACTCGTGTTTCAAGAAAGGCACATAGAAGTCACACTGTTCTGTAACACTGTTACTGTAAGGATATGTAACAATTCTGGAATTCTGTAATGTAACTAATATAGAACAGAGTGATATAACTGTTATGTATCTAGAATGTCACACGTGTTCCAAGAAAGGAACATAAAGGTCACACTGTTCTGTAACGTTGTTACTGTAAAGATATGTAACAGTTCTGGAATTCTGTAATGTAAACAATATAGAACAGAGTGATAGAACTTTTATATCACTAGAATGTCACACGTGTTCCAAGAAAGGCACAAAAAGGTCACACTGTTCTGTAACGCTATTACTGTAAGGATATGTAACAGTTATGGAATTCTGTAATGTAACTAATATAGAACAGAGAGATAAAACTGTTATGTCACAAGAATGTCACACGTGTTCCAGGAACGGAACATAAAGGTCACAGTGTTCTATGACGATCTTAGACACCCTAGTAGCAAGATAACTGTAGACTGGCGCCAGCTGAGTGCCAGAAAAAGAAGAATCTGCAGCCTGGCGCCCGGCTGGTTCCGCTTTGGCGTCGTGTTCTGGCGCCAGAGTCTGGTATAGCAGATCCTGGCCCAGACTGGTCATGACATACACCAGACAAAATTAAAATAACGTAAAATGGTACTAAATAGGTTTCTGTAATAGTTTTACACTATATTTCAGTCCTTTCTAGGAGATTATACTGCGGAGACGTCACTACATTTCAGGCGAGACACACTGAAATGTTACAAATATAACCTCTTGTCGCATACGCTTATTGCATGTTTGGGTATACTTTTGAATCATTCAGATTTCCGATTGCTAGATTTTTATCTTCATTAATTAATTTCTACATTAATTACTACTGTTCAAACTAAATACCAGAATCTGGTTCCTTTATTCACCAGATTCTGGTTATCGTCTGGTCTGATCATTTCTCCCGCCAGTCTGGTCGACTAGAGGGAGCAGACGCTGGGTCAGACTCTGGCCTCTGTCATACAAGCCAGACGTTGTTACTAGGGTAAGAGTTGTGCCGTCGGTTGGGCGAAACGAGAAGAAAATGTTTTATTTTATAACTTTTTTTTAAGGTTATAGCCGGGTAAGCATGTGTTGCGGTAGACATCGCTGATAATGGATTTCACCTATTAACAGAAGCGAGATCAGCGCTATGCACAATATAAATAATCCATCTTGTGTCCGTGTAGATTGCCTCTCCGTTTTAGCTTATAGCATGTATCTATATTATCTAGCAAACACTGGACCGCGTACCTAGCGAGTGAGAATGAGAGAGAAGAGTCAAAGACACAGCAATGCTAGGGTGACCATCCGTCCGGATTTCCCCGGACATGTCCTCATTTTAGGGCTTGTGTGAGTTGTCCTACAGGATTTTTTACTTTGTCCGGGTTTTGTCCGGATTTTTCAAATGATACGTTTTAATTTTTTAATCAACTTTTGGACCTTTTTGTGTACAAACTTTTATCATTCAATGCCATCTAACAATCGACATATAGTACTGGACCGCTATCTACGGCCGTCATAAATGGAATAGGGAATAGAAAGAGAGGGAAAATCGAGAAAGTTTACCTGTCTTTTTCCAAGGATGATGATTAGTTCTACTCATCTTCCATCTGCTTTCATAGAAAAGGATCAATTCACCAATTGTCATCCTTAGAAAAGGACAGGTTGATCTTCTCGATTTCCCCTCTCTTTCTATTCCCTATTCCACTTCCCTACTTTGTCCTCTTTTTAAAATAAATTTTTGTCCTCATTTTTCAAAGCTTTTTGTCCTACTTTTCGAAAATCCATTATGGTCAACCTAAGCAAAGCGTACGGGAAAAGAAACACGTCGAGCGTGAACCGCCTTCTAATCATATTCTCCGGATACTCGTAGCGATCCGTGCTGCCACTAAAAGTTAAATAACAAATGTAATTGTTATTATAAAACAAAAAGTTATATAGATTATTTTCTTAACTTTCAACGAACTATTCCAACTCACGAAATTAAAAACTAAACAAGCTCAAAAATTATTAATAAATTATAATAACAATCTTCAGGCTTAACGATAGCGTAGAATCGATATAGAATATTTGGATGAATTGGTCGAATCCAAATTGTATTCAGAATAGGAAGCTAGATGGTTCCGAGTATTGAATAAAGTAAATTGTAGACGAACAATAACGGCAATAACTTTATTTATTTATTGATTAGAAATAATCAATAAATTAAAAATCATTATTAACAGAAATTGCAATAATAAACATTTAAATCTAAAAAGACCTATACTCTTGATTAGGTATAGGATTCAGAATTTTAAATTAATAATTTAAGTGAGCTGCATGCATAGCAACAGTGCACGTGTGCCTTCTAAATGTCTTAATTGCAACAATTTTCAAAAATCAGCAAATAGTGGTCACGCGGAGCGCATCCGGCCGGGACAGAGGTCTCACGCTCGAGGTGCGGACTCAGCTAAAAACCCTACCAAAATCATACATACTTTGATCGACGAGGTAAATCGCGTTCCGACAACTTTAGCATTCAACGCCGACTTTTCACCGACTTCGGAAGTCAGGTACGCGATCGGAACCCCCGGGTTCCATGCTACGTTTCGTCTTTTACCCTCGCGTCACTTCGCGATTGCCGTCCGAATAATAAAAATTCAAGTACGCAATAGACCGGGGTTTTTTTCACCTAATCGTTAATAGAGTGAAAATTAAAAAAGCTGTGTGCACCCGGAGATAAGTGAATTCGCGAACTAAGTGAATACAAAGGACTGGAAAGTCAGAAGACTTGGTATGTGTTGGTCTCCCCTATTGAGACCACAACGGCAGGGGGAAACCAATGACAACACAACACAAAAATATTTTCAATTGGGAAGTAAATTAAATTGTTAGTTCAAAAGTGGCAAACGTTCAGGCGGCACGCGAGTGTGACGTGTGTGGTGGGTGAAGACGCGAGACGGATCCAGGGAATGCGGAAGAATTCGTCCAACAAGGTCGGTAAACAGTAATTGTTTGGGGGAAGGGATTATTTGCTCTCTCTCTCTCTCTCTCTCTCTATCTCACACTCTCCCTCACTCGTTACTTTGGCCCCTTTTCCGTTTAAACTAAAATCATTCTCAAATTTTAAATAAACGTACATAATTAAAAAAATGCATCTACATTACTCATTTTTATCGATACCCTGTCTCTATTCCACCACTAATGTTTAATAAGGGAGGAACTTCTAGGAGGAAGTTCACGGACCCACTAAAATTATAAAATAAACAGGCTAACTCTGTTAGCTTGGTCTGTCGTACCTCCGACTTACCAGCGAATTTTTTTGGCACTCTACCAATGTCATCCCCAAATTTAAACTCAAAGATTAATTAATTAATAACAGAAGCTGGTTCGTAACACATGCAAAAATGCCCCTGAAGGGAATCAAGAATCGAGTCAGGTATTTGAAAGCATTCAATCAAAGAAAAATTTTCCCTTAATTTGAAACTGTTAGTCGCCATATTGGATGAGATAGAGGGTGTGACGTCCATTTTGTTTGTTTTTTCTCTGTTTCTATCGTTGGAAAAAATCTGAAAAAAATCACAGGTCTTCTTTCAATCATTCTCAACGTCCATGATTATCCAAAAATATTTTGGCGGGAAATTCAAACTCAACAAAATTTTTTATGAATTTCTTTTTGTGACAAAACTCAAGTACTACCTCAGTTTTTTTTACCACAGAATAGTAACCCACAATACTAACCCACAGATTACGTCCTGTAAGTTTCAATTTTTCCATTAGTATAGCGTAAGTCACAACACGAGTTGAAGTTAAGAAACAAAATCTGAGAAATTCTCGGCGATCACCGCTCTCGCGGTCGACAGCAGTAATCGCCGACTGGAAATTGAAGGAGATTTTTTAATTTTTATTGGCTTAAATTAAAGATAAGACCTTTAGACCTAGGTCGTGTCACAAGTTGAATTAGAGGTACAAAATTCGAGAAATTCTTGCAGTTTTTAAAAATTCTCAAGTGGTATATTCTCTTCAAAATATCAAAAATATCTTTATTAGGGCTTTTTCGACGCGAAATTTAATAAGCTTTTTAACGGGGCTTAAAAAACATTTCTCGCTCGTTTTGGGAACGAGTAATCATGTTTCAAAGTCAGCAGTGATTTTTAATAGTACTTTCGCTGATCCTACTGACAATTTCCGACGGTAGTGTACTATTAAGCTTCTGGTCGATATTTGTCGAGAATCATCAGACCGGCAGAAATTTTGAGGAGCTTATTCTCAAAAACAAAATGTGTGACTGTGATAAATGAGGACAGTGACGAGGATTAAGTTTTAAATCAATATGAAACTAAATCAGATATATAAATAACACTTCCAAAAAATTTCCAAAATAATAGTACCACGAATAATCATTTGATATTTTCTGTTACAATGTTTATATACATTATGTATATATAATGTATCTAATAATGTATAAATAAACTTATATGATTCTATTATATGAATACATTCAGGGCCTCAGGAGTTGCAATATGTCAAAATTACAGTTTTTAATTTTTTACACTAAAATCACCTAAATTCAAAATTCTGAAAAAATTTACAATAATAGCTATTTGGGTGACTATTTTGAAATAAAAAAAAGAGTTAGTACTTGAGTTTCATCACAAAAAAAAAAAAAATTTGGAAATTTTTTAGTTTGAATTTCCCGCCAAAATTTTTTCGAAAAAATTATGCACGTTGAGGATGACCGAAGGAAGTACTGTGAATATTTTTAGATTTTTCCTAAAGATAGAAACAGAGAAAAAATAAAAAATAAAATGGACCTTACCCCCTCTAGCTCATCCAATATGGCGGCTAACGGTTTGAAATTATGGAAACAAATTTTGTTGATTTTATGCTTTAAAATGGCTGACTCAACATTGGATTCCCTTTGGGGTCATTTTGTGCATGTTTACCTGGCCATAACCTTTGCACCTTAACATTTTTTAAACCCATCTTCTCATAATATGTCTCATCTAAAAAAAATAAAGAATATATTTCTAAGATGACCCCGACTGTTTCAGCAAAAAAGCATAGCCGAGATTTTGTCATGAATGTTCAAGCGGTTCCATAGCGCAATTGGCTAAGGCATCGGGTAGGTACATACGGGTGAGGTAGTTTAGGTAGGGCTCGAATCCCCAGGGAGTGCGATTTTTCAACGGGTTCAAGTGTGCGATTATATATGTAGGGGACCATGCGTAAAATTGGATTATTTAAAACATAAACTGAGTGGAGCAATAATACAAAAAAACATTTTTTGGTCACATATCGTTGTAACACTGTTACGTAATTGTTACAATAAATGCCAAAACGTTGTCATTGAATTTTTACGGATCTATTATAGAACAAATCTACATCGTAACACTGTTACATATGTTCCGGCACTATTAGAGAACAATGTCACTCTGTAAACCTGTTTCTAAATTATGTACATAACATATTCCTAATTTTCTCTATTCCATCATCAATCCGCTTGTTGACATTCGACTGGTAATTTTTAAGGTTATGTTCATAACCAACAACGAAACTAGAACGGGTTTTAACTGGAATGAAAAGACAAATTTTTCACGAAATCTTTTTTCAGGAAAGTTTCCTCTCTTATTTTGCTTCGTTTTGAAAAACGTTATATACGTTTTTGAAGCAATCATTTATGCATTAATTTTTAAGGTCATGTTCAAAACCAACAACGAAACTAGTCCGGGTTTTAACTGGAATGAAAAGACCAATTTTTCACGAAATCTTTTTGCAGGAAAGTTTCCTTTCGTATTTTGCTTCGTTTTGAAAAGCGTTAGACACGGTTTTGAAGCAATCATTTATGCACTTATTATATTTCAAAACAATGGGTTGTAGATGTTGTATGCGAACAAGGGGGAGAAGTGTGGGGTACAGAAAAGGAGGGCTTAATAAGAAATTCGAAACACAAGAAAACGGATAGGGAGGGTAGGAGGCTCTGGACTTGTCGGGAGAGGCTGGATGGTTTATTTGTAACAGCAATACGAGAGGGGAGGAAGAAAGAGAATTTACGTACGCGGGTATAGGGGACACCCTAATAGACTACATTCTGGCAGAAGAAGGAATAAGGAAGCCTGATGGTTAGAATGGAAGTGGGCAATGAGATAGGCTGAGAGCACTTTCCGGTGATCGCGACATTGAAACGTGGAGGAAAATTTAAGAAAATTTAGAGAAAAAATGTGCCCGCTGAGCGGGCACATTCTCATCGCGCGCTTTGCGTGCGGCTCGCTTCGCTCGCAAGTTTGAGCGCGCCTAGGGCGCGCACCTGTTGGAACTCGCGCTTCGCGCTCGGTTAGGTATTCATCTCGCGCTCGGGCACATTTGCCTGACGCTTTAAGCTCGGTTCCTCTAGGTTTTCGCACTTCGTGTGATCGCTATTGTTATGACCTATTTTGGTTTAATTATCTCAGTTTTACATAAAGAGAAGAACTAATTT
>CAKNWT010322189.1:0-10840 GCA_932066315.1 Andricus coriarius
TTAAATCAGGAAGATAAATTTGCTGAAAAAAAATTTTTCTTCAAAATAGTATAATTTTCAACCCCAAAATGTAAATTTTCAACATTAGTGTTAATTTTCAACCAAGTTGTTTAATTTTCTATTAAGATAGTTAATTTTTCAACCAGAAAGAATAATTTTTCAACAAAATGTTTAATTCGCTACACAACATGATGAAATTTTAACCGCGAAAATTAATTTTTCTCAAAAAAAAGATTAACTTTAAACAAACAATGAGTTTTTAACAAAAGAGTTTCACTTTGAACCAATGAATGGAGTTTCCAATCAAAAATATAAATTTTTAACAAAAAAGTTAATTTTTAACCAAATTATTTTATTTCCTACCAAACTAGTTAAATTTTTAACTTAAAATAACGAATTTTAAACAAAACTCTTCAATTTTTAACAAAGAAATAAATTAATTTTCAACCAATCTTCAACCAAACAGTTGAACTTTAACCAGATAGCTTACTTTTCCACCAAAGTGTGGAATTTTCAAACCAAAAAAATTAATTCGCTAAAAAAAGTTAATATTGAACCAAAATGTTTAATTTTATACCAAAATTGTTGAATTTTGAACTTAAAGAGGTGAATTTTCAACAAAGTATAATACAGTATAGTAAAAAAATTTCAACTAAAAAGAATAAGCTTTCGTTCAAAAAGAGTTGGTTTTTCAAAGAGAGAGGTGAATTTTGTAACAAGTGATATTTTTCAGGCAAAAATGAAAGAAAATTTTTAACCAAATTAATTAATTCTCAGCCCAAAAAGATGAAATTTTAAAGAAAAAGATTAATTTTCTACAAAAAAATGAATTTTCAACAAAATGGTTACATTTTAAACTAAAATTTTAAATCTTCAACCAAAAAAGTTAATTTTCAACAACGAACAAAACAATTAATTTTTAAATGAAAATTTCAATTTTTAACTAAAAACGATCAATAATCAACCAAAGCGATGGACCTTGAACTAATAAAATCAGTCTATAAAAAAGAAGTTCAACTTTCAATCAAGTAGTTAAATTTTCAAAAAATAAAATTAATTTTATACCAAAAACAACAAATTTACTAAGAACTATCAATTTTCAACAAAAAATGGAAAAGCTGAATTTTCAGTCAAAAAGAATTATTTTTATACAAAAAAAAAAAAAAAATTCATAAAAATAGTTAAATCTTCAACCAATAAAATGAATCTTTGACAAAGTGGTTCAGCTTTCAACCAAGTAGCCGAATTAAAAAAAAAAAGAAATTTTAATGAAAAATTTAATAGTGGAATTATCTATTGAAAACTATCAATTCTCAGCCAAAAAAGGATTAGGTAAATTTTCAGTTGAGAAAATAAATTTTCAACTAAAAAAAATGAATTTTCAACAAACTAGTTGAATTTTCCACCAGATAGTAGAATTTTTAACCAAATGAGATTAATTCTGAACTAAAAATATAAAATTATATAAAATTAAATATAAAATTATTAACTTTCAATGAAAAATATTTGGATTTTTTTCCTGGGATCTTTTAATTCAATTCGCAACTAAGCGAAAAAACGAGGAAAAGGGAAAGTTTCCTGAAATTTTTATAATTTATACATTTAATCATTTTTTAATTTATTAATTTAATTATGTAATGATTTAATAATTTAGTAATTTAATAATTTAATTATTACTTAATTTATTAATTTATAAATTAAATAATTTAATTATTTATTAATTTAATAATTTAATAATTTATTAATTTAATAATTTATTAGATAATTAATAAGTTAATAAATTAATTAATTTAATAATTTATCAATTTATTAATTTATCAATTTATTAATTTATTAATTTAATAATTTATTTTTTTTTAATTTATTAATTTGATAATTTATTAGTTTAATAATTTATTAATTTTTTAATTTATACATTCAATTATTAATTAATTTAATAATGTAATCATTTATTAATTTATCAAATAATTAATTTAATTATTTATTAATTCATCAATTTATTAGTTTATTAATTTAATAATTTATTAACTTATTAATATATTAATTTAATAATATATTAATTTATTAACTTAATAATTTAATAATTAATTCATTGATTAATTTAATTATTAATTATTTTATTAATTTAATTATTTAATAATTTATTAATTTAATAATTTATCAATTTATTAACTTATTAATGTATTAATTTATTATTGATTTATTACTTTATAAGCAATGTAAAAACAATCAAAAATATTTACATTTTTGGCGGCAAAATTTGAATTGATTTTGTATTCTTTCTTACTTCATTTCCTTTTCGTCGTTGTTTTTATAAATATTTGACCCAGATGCCAACTACCAATAGGACACTAAAATCCTGTTAGCTCCTTTTTCTTGAATGTTGACCATAAAATTTACTCTTGCGAAAGAAATTTTCCGGTCGTTTCTATTCTTTGTATTGAATAAGTTGTGTAGAATGCAAATTTAATGATCTATAAAAATCATTCTATGGAAAAAATTAGATTTTATGGACCGGGATACTGATAACGAAAATTAGCTTTCTCATGCGATAACACCGTTTTCGTATTTTTATTTGTGAATCGAAATAAATTTTGTCTAGAATCTAAAAAAAACGCACGCGCTATTATTTTGTTAATCTTATGCATATTTTAAATTAAAATTTATATTATTCCAAATTTTTGTTTTTTATAGTATCTATTAACTAAAATTCTAAAAAGCAAGGACAACTTTTTTTATAATTCATAAAAATTTACATTAATTAATTAATACTATTTTTTGATGAAAAACGCAAACAGAATATTTGTTTACAATTATCCATCTTCTTTCAAATCTAATTTTTTTTTTTAAATTAAATTTACCGATTTCCCGCGAAAGATGTTAACATAACCTAAATTTGTTCGAAAATTATTGTAAATCTTTTTTGATATCTATACTTATTTCGGGTAAAAAATTCGAACTTAACCTCAAATTTTTCAACAATTAAATTGTTTTTTATATGCAATGATTTTTCATTTAAAATATCGATTTCGGTATAAAACGCCAACATAACCTAAAAATTTTCAAAAATTGTGAATCTATAACTGTGAAATCAAATGATTTTTTTAAAATAAAAATACCAATTTTCGAAGAAAAATTCTAAAATAAGACAACACCAAATTATTTAGAATTGTAAATCTTCTTTTAAATGTATTTATTTTTTTACTAAAAATACCAATTTCGTTAAAAAAATGATAGCATAACCAAAAATGGTTAAAAATGGCGAATTTTCTTTAAAATAAAGTTTTTTCAATTAAAAATACAATTTTCCGACAAAAAACACTAACATAATTCAAAATTGTTCAAATTTGTCAATATTATTCAAATAATAATTTTTTTTAATAGTATTTTTGATGGAAAACACTAAAATAATATTTGTTTAAAATGATAAATCTTCTTTCAAACCTATTTTTTTGTTTATAATTACAATCACCGATTTCTCGTGAAAAATGTTAACATGAAGTAGATTTTTTAAATAATTATTTTAAATTTCCTTTGAAATCTATACGGATTTCGGTTAAAAAACGTGAACTTAACCTCAAATTGTTCAATAATTTTAAATCTTTTTTTAAATACCATGACTTTTTATTTGAAATATCGATTCCGATATTAAACGCCAACATAACCTAAAATTGTACAAAAATTGAGAATCTACCCTAAAATCTAATCATTTAAACAAATTAAAAATAAAAATAATTATTCCCCTACCGATAGAAATCTCAGAATATTCACTAAAGATTCTCAGGCTCTGAGAAGCTTCAGAGAAGATTCTCCGCAGGCACTCAGGTAGATATTTTTAAAGGTCCCGGTAGCTCGTTTAAATTGCCTGAAGGCTTTAAATTTTACAATGTGCTTTTCGAAATTGAAATAAGAATTCGGTCATAAATAACCAGCACATAACATTCAAATCGAGTCTGCAGAGAGCCTGAAACAGGCCAGACTTTTTGGCCTGAGAATATTCTGAGATTTTCTATCGGTAGGGTCAAAATTTAAATTTTGTTTAAAGTTGTAAATATTGTTCAAATTATAATTATTTTTCTTTAAAAACACCAATTTTTGATGAAATATATTAAAATAAGATTTGTTTATAATTAAAAGTCTTTTTCAAACCTAATTTCTTTTAATTAAAATTAAAAGCATGCATTTCTCGTGAAAAATGTTAACTTAACCTAAAAGTCTTCGAAAATTCTAATCTTTTTTAAAGTGTATACCGATTGCCTGTGGATGACGCGAGCATAACCTCAAATTGTTAAACAATTTTAAATCTTGTTTTAAATCCAATGAGTTTTTATTTAAAATGTCGATTCTGGTATAAAGCGCAAACATAACCTCAAAATTGTACAAAAATGTTGAATCAACTCTGAAATATAATGATTTTTTAAAACTAAGAATACCAATTCTAAAGGAAAAGTACTAAAATATGCAACATAACAAAACATTATTCAAAATTGAAAAATTTTCCTTGAAACTTAATTATTTTTTACCAAAAATTGCAATTTCGGTTTAAAACAACAACATAACCTAAAATTGTACAAAAATTGTGAATCTATTCTGAAATCTAATGATTTAAGCAAATTAATAATACAAATTTTTGACAAAAAACACTATCATAACTTAACGAACAATTATTCAAAGTTGTAAATCTTTTTTGAAATTTGAACGTGTTTTAGTAAAAATGCCGATTTCCGATGCGCACTGATAACACAACCTAAAATTCAAATAGGAATCTGTATTATCATCAGAGATCCAATTTTTTCAATCGGTTGAGAAAAATGACCACACGTTGCGGCCAACAGAAATCTACAATATCGATCAAAGTTAACTTCTCTTAATACAGACAAAATATTTCGTCTTTTTGAGACTAGATGGAGATATAAATTAAAATTTGTTTAAAAATAAAAATTAAATTTTTATTATTTTTTTTTTAATTATAAATAAATTTCACTTGATAATTAAAAATATTTTTAATTATTAAAAATACATCTGATGATCTGGTGTTCGAATCCCAGTAGAGTGAGAGGAATGTGATCTTTTTTTCTGATAAAAATTTGAATTTTAACAACCTAAAATTGTTCAAATTTTAAGTGTTTTTTTTTTAAGAGTACGAATTTTTTATTAAGCGTACTAACATAATATTTTTTCTAAATGATGAATCTTCTTTGAAACCTGATGTTTTTTTGTTTAAAATTGAAAGTACCGATTTCCCGTGAAAAATATTAACATAACCTAAATTTGTAAAAAAATTGTAAGTCTTCTTTGAAATCTATATTGATTTAATGTGAAAAATGCGAGCGAAACCTCAAATTGTTTAACAATTTTAAATGCCATTCTATTTAAAATATCGATTTTAGTAAAACTCCAACATAACCTAAAATTGTACAAAAACTGTAAATCTACGCTGATATCTAATGATTCAAACAAATTAAAAATACCAATTTTCGACGAAAAACAGTAGCATAAGAATTATTTAAAATTGTAAATCTTCTTTATAAAAATTTTATGTTCAACTTGAAATACTGATTTCCGATGTAAAACAATAACAACCTAAAATTATAAAAAATTGTGAGTTTTCTCTAAAATATAATTATTTTATTAGAAATACAAATTTCGGACGAAAAATACTAACAATCCAATAATGTTCAAATGAGTCTTATACTTTTTTTAAAGTACCAATTTTTGATGTAAACGCACACATAACCTAAAATTTGACACACATTTTTAATCTGCTCTGCAATATAATGATTTAAAAAAAATTAAAAATACCACTTTTTGACGCAAAATCCTAGTATAACATAACAAGTAATTATTCAAAATTGTAAATCTTTTTTGAAATTCATAACCTGAAATCGTTATAAATAATTAATTTTCTTTAAAATATATATTTTTTATTAAAAATACCGATTTCTATTATATTCATACTAAAGACGCTATTTGTTAACATTTTTCCGACATGAATGATTTTTATTTGATAAGCAACAAGTTTTCAAGTTTTTGAAAACTTTTTTAAAAATGTTTTAACAATTATTATTTGTTTAAACAATTTTTTTACACGTGTAAATCATGAAAAGTTATATTTTTCGAGATAAATCATAGATTTCATGAATGTCGAATGCAATATTTTGTTAAAAACATATTTGGTATTTATTTAAACAATTTTTATATTTTTAAACAATTTCGTTCCCTGTAAATCGTGAAAAGATATTGTTTTTTGAATTTAATAACACGATTAACAAATGTTGAAAGTATTTTTTTTATAGCTATTTAGTAATTATTCAAACTATTGTTAAAGAAATCGAGTAATTTGTTCAAAAAAATACTTATTGTTTAAATAATTAGGATATACGTTCTGATATCACGAAATTACGAATAATAAGCGACATAGTGTAAGAGATTCGATAAAACTAGAATTTTCTCTACCTTTCTTATAATTGTTTAAATAATTATACAATATCTGAAAAAAAATGTTCTCTTAACTTTCGTTATTTGTGACATTAATGCAGAAAATAATAACTTTGGACGATTTTCAGAAAAAAAATTGTTTAAGCAAATAAATTTGTTTAAATAATTCCAAAATATCATTTCAAAAATGAATCACTCTAAATATTCGTTAACTGTGTCATCAATTCTAGACAAAAAATTTTCATTTATAGGGGATAAAATTTGGTCAAATAAATGAATATTGTTTAAATAATGACCAAATATTTTAAGTTATAAATATTATTCTTAAAATTCATCAACTGTATCATGTCTCCCGAAAAATTATAACTTTTCACGATTAACAGGTAAAGAAATTGTTTAAATAAATAATAATGGTTTAAACAATTTTAAATTAGTTAAAAAATACTTAAAATTTGTCACTATCTATTAAAAATAATTCATGTTCGAAAAAATAAGAAATAAACGGTCTTCAGCTTGAATTTGACATAAACTTCTATTTTGCACTTTTTTCGGCATTTTCCGGGTACAGTAAAAAAGGATTTGGGTGGTCAAAATCAAAACTCATTGGATGGAAATTATTCCTTAAACATTCTCTAAGAGATGACAAATCTTTAGTTTCCAAAAAGTTAATAACAAGTACTTTTTCTATCCATTTTTTAGAAAACTGACCTTTTTCCATTGATGGGGGGGGGGGGGGGTCGATCAAAAAAATTCAAAGTCGAATTTTTCCTGGCATAAATTTGGACCACCCTAATCAAAATATTTACAGAGAAATGACTTAAAAATAAATTATTGAAGAATACAAAGTTATCTATTTCAGGCTATATTGAACCTATCGTAAAAAAAGTAATTTTCAGATTTGAAGAAAATTGAGACATTTTTTAGGGTTTCGTAGAACCGGGCAATAGCCCTCCTTTAAAATTAACTTTAGTCAATAGAAATTTGTTTCATTATCCAATCTTGATGTTTGGCGACGTCAACATATACAACATATTGTTTCAAATCACAGGTCCTTACTTTATCATCAAAAAGTGTCAAAGAAACGATTCCTCGAAGATGATATCTTTTAGTTTTTGGATCCTGAATTAAAAATCCACTTCCGCTATCTCCATAACATGGCCCACTTCCGTCTCTACTTCCAGCGCAGAAAGTACGATTCGATGTGATTTGCACAAATCCGGGATTGCTTCGCAAACAGTCTTCCTAAAAAATTTAGAAAAAATTATTTTAATATTTCATACCACCAACCGGTAACAAGGTAGAAATTAACATTGTCTTTAGTCGATAATTTTGAAATCTAGATTATCTTCAGGCGTTAAAGCAGAAATCTAGATTACATTATGTCGATAAAGTAGGATTTTCCGATTGCCTACGACTGGAAAAGAAGAGTTCTATGTTACTCTCAGTCGATAAAGTAGGAATCTGTATTATTCCAAGTAGATAAATCCGCACTCTAGACTTCAACCGAGAAAGTGTGAATTTACATTATCTTCAGCCGGTAAAATAGTAACCTATCTTATCTCTAATCGATAAAGTAGGAATCTAGACTACCCTTGATCGATAAAGTAGGAACCTAGCTTATCTAGATCAATTCATTTTTAAGAAAATGTTCCAGTATGTACCTGAGAAACTATTTTTTCAATTGTTTTATGAGGTTCGCCCGTATAACGTTTTCCATATCTCTTCCATCCGACAACAGTTCCCGTTTCTCCAACAATTTTTTTCAGGTCAGTTGAATCTTCCCATAAGCAAATCGGCAGAATTAGGACAGAATATTTGACTGGATTTTTTAAAACGACAATAGCCAAATCCGAATCAGCATTTGTGAAATTATTATTAAATTCCGGATGAATCCTGATCGCTGAGATATTAACTTTTAAGGATCCAGTCTCATTCGAGAGACCTAGATTATATTTTCCCAAAGAAACCAAAAGTGATTTTAATTGTATGTCCTCGTCACCATCTTTCAAACAATGAGCAGCTGAAAACAAAATTTTGAATTAGATTTAAGGCCATGTGACCGGCTTCCTACCTTACCGACACTTTTTTTATTTGTAAACTTATTTCCACATGAATAGCCACATCGACTTGAAAATTTGGGATAATAAATAAGAAGCGCTAAGAAACGCGGCTCTGGTCCTAAATTTTTATAATTATGAAGAAAGTTTTATTTTTGTAAATAATTTTTTTTGCTTTTTTCATAGTTATAAAAACTTAGGACCAGAGCCGCGTTTCTTAGTGCTTCGTATTTATTATTCCAAATTTTCAACTCGCTGTGGCTATTCGCGTGGAAATAAGTTTGCAAATAAAAAAAGTGTCGGTAAGGTAGGAAGCCAGTCACGTGACCCACTCGTCACATGGCCTTAAAGGGTGCTAGTTTCGAGGAAATAGATATGGAAGTTGTAAATTTTTTACTTTTTACGAAAATAAACATTTTCTCCGGAGATATGAACAAGTTAATTAAGAATAGCAAATTTTTAATGCGAAAAAATCACTCTGTTCCGAGAAAATAAAAATAAAAGATAATAATTTCAAGAAATAGGAAGACGAATTTTAAACGAAAAAGCTCATTTTGAACCAAGAAAGGTGAATTTTAAACCTACAAAGATTAATTTTTAACCAAGTCGAATTTGCAAACTTGAAACAAACATTTTTTTATTTTTAACCAAATACTTGAATTTTCAACAAAATAATTGAATTTTGAACCAAATAGTAGAATTTATAAACAAATAATTAAATTTTAAAACAAAAAAGATTAAACTTCAACCAAAGACTGTTTCAATTAAATAGTATAATTCTGAAGTTACAAGACGAATTTTTTAGACGACAGTCGACTTTTTAATGCAAAAATATGAATTTAAAAAAATGTTTATTATCTACTAAATAGTTTAATTTTTAAATCAAAAATATTGTAATAAAGTATTTTAAATTGAATTAATGTAGGCACTCTATTAAATTAAATTTAAAACACTTTAAATTCTTAATGTTTCAAGTAAAAATATTGCTTTTTTAACGAAATAGATGAATTGTTAACTAATTAGTTTAATTTCCATCCGAAAAGATGAATTTTCTAACAAAAAGATTAATTTTGTACCAAAAAGGATAATCTTTCAGCAAAATAGATGAATTTTTAATCAAATATTTAAATTTTCAATCCAAAAAGAGAAATTCTCAAAAAAATGTAATAATTGACATTTAAACCACAAAAGGTTTTAATTTTAAATAAAAAACTGGTAAATTTAACCAATCGTCAATCAAACAGTTGAATTTTTAATCAAGAAAGATTAAATTTCTCTTAAAGAGGTGAATTTTCAATAAAAAAAGGATGACTTTTTGACAAAATAGTTTAATTTTCTTAACATTATTTTATAAAAAAAATTGTTTAAATTTACAAAAGAAGTTTAATTAAACAACGATTTCTGCAATTTGAAAAGTTGTTCAATTGTAATAAGTGATGGCTTATTTTTTCGGGTTTTTTATCTTCAATTTTACCGTTTCCAATTTTGAATGTAATTTTTACTACAGCTAAAATCATTAAAACAATTGATGTTTAAACTTTTTTAAACAAATAAATATTTGTTTCAAAATTCATATATTTTGTTGAAAAATTCTTCATTTTTTGTAGAAAATTAATAGTCTTACTTGAAAATTCATCTCTTTGGTTAAAAATTCATTTTTTTTTTAAATTTAAATTAAATTTTGAATTAAAAGTTTAACTATTTCATTTTTCATCGCAATTTTTTTTTAGTTCAAAATTAGTTTTTTTGTTGTTCTTGAAAATTCAAATACTAGGTTGGAGATGCATTATTTTATTTGAAAATTCATTTCCTTAGTTGAATATTTAATCTCGTTTAGCTTTTTGGTAAAAACTTAATTTTTTGAAATTAAAAATATAATTATTTAATTATATGTTGAAGATTCGGCTTTTTGGGTTAAAAATTCAACTAATGCGACAGAAAATTCAACAAGTTGGTTAAATTTTTTTTTTTTTTTTGAAAATTCATGTATCTCGTTGAAAATTCTTCTTTTTTCATCGGAAATTAATATTCTTAGTTGAAAATTTATTCTTTATTGCTGAAAATGCAATTTCTTGTTTGAAAGTTGAACTACTTTGTAAAGCATTCATTTTTTGGTTGAAAATTTATCCATTATGTTGAAAATTAGTTTTTTTGTTGTGCATCAAATTAATTTTTTGAATAGAAAATTTAACTATTCCAGTTAAGATTTATCATTTTAGTTGAAAATGTATTTCTTTGTTTGGAAATTTTAATATTTTGTTGCAACTTATTTTTTTCTTTTAAATACAAATTACATTTTCAATAAAAATAAAAATATTTTAGTTAAATTAATTTATCTTTTTTAG
>CAKNWT010322193.1:0-11816 GCA_932066315.1 Andricus coriarius
TCGGGGTGCTTGAACTTTTGGCAACGGGACAGTAAATGTGATAAAACTGTCGAAAACCATTCCTGAATGCAGTTGGTTGACGACAGTCGATTTTGGATGTAGACATTACATATCATCGAGTCTCCACTGTCTACAATCCTCGACGTCATTCCGGCCGAGCGATAACCGCGTCTGTCCGTGCTTAACGTTTATTCATTAGGAAGGTTGATTGTGTTCATTTGATTTGGGTGTGTTGGTTGCTTTCGTTTGGGTTATTGTTGTTGGTCACGTTCGTTTGAGTTGGTTTGGGTGTCGTTGTATTTCCTCATTACCTTACTTCATTACTTTTACAATGGAAATTCTATCTCAGCAACAGAAGATTGAAATGATTCTCATTTATGGAGAAAGTGGCAGGAATATCAATGATGCTCTCACGCTTTATGCTCAACGCTTTCCAGAAAGTGTTCCTTCACGCGCTTCTTTTTACCGGGTTGTCCGAAACTTCATCACTGACGGAAGTGTACAACCGAAAAAAAGGAAGCGTCAAGTAACAGTCACTGGAGTTGATAATGAAATTGCAATTTTAGCTGCAGTCACTCATGACCCTCATGTTAGTACTCGACAACTAAGCAGCGATTCCGGAATGTCTCTATCCAGTGTTTGGAAGGTATTAAAACGTAATAATTATCATCCGTATCATATTTCACTGCATCAAGAACTTCATGGCAATGATTTTGAGAACCGAGTGACATTTTGTCAATGGGCGGTTCAGCAGATACAAGGAAACCCGAATTTCTTTTATCTAGTACTCTTCACAGACGAGTCGTCTTTCACAAACCATGGTAACGTTAATCGGCACAACATGCATTATTGGAGTGTAGAAAATCCACATTGGTTGCGTGAAGTTGAGCATCAGCGTCCATGGTCCGTGAACGTTTGGTGTGGAATAATTAGAGATCAACCTATCGGTCCGTATTTTATTGATGGAAATTTGAACGGTGAAAAATATCGTAACTTTTTAGAAAATCAACTTCCAATATTGCTGGAAGACCTAAGCTTGGAAGTGCGACACAACATGTGGTTTCAACATGACGGTTGTCCAGCACATTATGCGGCAATCGCGAGGGAAGTACTCAATCGCGAATTCAATGGACGATGGATCGGTAGAGGAGGTCCAGTAAATTGGCCTGCCAGATCGCCAGATCTTACGGCGCCGGATTTCTATTTGTGGGGTTATCTAAAGAATCGCGTCTATCAAGAAGTGCCCACAACTCGTGATAACATGATCGAGCGAATCAGGTCTGCTTGTGCACAAATATCACCAGACACAATTCGCAGTTGTGTGGAATCTTTCAAAGCTCGGATTAACAAGTGCATTGAAGTGCGAGGACACCATTTTGAGCACTTATTGTAAAATAATTAATCGAAATCAAGCATCCCTGTGGTGAGAGGCAAGGGGACTCATCGAAATTAAGCACCCCGATGGATGGTGAGAGGCAAGGGGACTCACCGAAATTAAGCACCCCGAAGGGAATAGACAACTACTACGTCCGCGTCGTTATTCCTGGGTAGAGCTAAAAGTAGTGTCAACAATTTCATTTTTCGCAATTGCAGCGCCATCTATCGCGAATCGAAACAAATTTTCCGAATAAAACTTACGTATTTCGTAAAGGAGAATCTGAATCTGTGATAAAAAATTGGGGTTGCCATTTGAAATTACAAAGTTACCCCCACCCCTGCCTCCTGTGGGGGTGGGGGTGGGGTAAATTTTAACAAATCTTTTTTCCCCCTCAAAAATAAAAAGTTTTTATTCCAGACATTTTTTCCGTAGGATGCGTATTTTTTGAGATATTTCGTTGTCTCAAGTTAAAAAAAACACCCTGTATACGTACGTACCCATTTCGTACCTATTGAGAACCCCCCCCCCCGTCTCTATTGCCCTGAGTTCGTCGCACGGGTGGGGGAACAGAGCTCGGACCGCAACTTCTCCAACCTGAAGTGACCGCGGTCTGGAAATTAAGGGTTTTCTGACCGTGGACCGCAACTCAAGTGCAGCCGAATCGAAAGCTTTCCGGTAGTCAATTAGCAGGTTCTCTCGACAGCCTGCTGCACCTTTTTTCGAGCCACGTTGTTCGTACATCTCACGCCACACAGTCTCAATGCGCCGAACAATCCTGTTGTTTAGGACATCTGTAAAGATCTTATACAGTGTGTTCAAACAAGTTATTGGCCTGTAACTCTCTGGGTTGGACAAGTTGCCTTTTTTCGTTAGGAGTATAGTGCGTCCTAACACCATCCACTACGGAATGGGCGTCTCTGGCTTTAAATATGAGGTGAATATGCGGGCCAAATGTTGGTGTGTAGAAGTAAAGTTCTTCCACCAGAAGTTCTTGATACAATCTGGTCCAGCACTGGAAAAGTACTTCGTAAGTGCATTCTTCACCTCTTCGGCAGTGATTGATGGACATTCCTCCTCAGATCTGATGAGGTTGTCGCAAAATTCCTTGAAGCGAATGATATTGTCAGTATTTTCTTTCAACTTCAGTGTTTTCGGGATCTTATATACCTCTCTAAAAAGTGTCTACCTCGTTGGGCTTGGGTGGATTTTTTACAGAAACAGGTTGATCATTAAACAGGCGAGATGGGTCAGCGAGAAACTGTTGATTCTCCCTGATCCATCTCTTCCTCTTCTGTATTCTCCACCTTGCGTCAGATAACAGCCGTATTTTGTCAACAATATGCTGCTTGATTTTCAGCAGCTTTGACTTGTTTAGTGTGCAATTCAAGATCCTCAGTTCTTGGGCGAACTTTCGAACCCTTTCCGTGAACGGTCTACCAGATGTTATATAGTCAATCACACATTGAACCCTTGAAGCCTTCGATTTGAAACAGCGATAATTACAATTGATAAAAAACATGGTCGATTTCATAAATCATCTGTATAATAAACGGAGGTTAGAATTGAAAAAGACTTACTCACCCGCAAAATATTCAAGTATATCCTGTATAAAGCCCCCAAATTCAAGGGCACGCAGCTGCTACGCTATTAATGACGCTTAAGGAGTCTGAAAAAATAACTGATTTAGTGATGTTATTTTCAAAAATGTAATCAAGAATATACGGAATGGCATACGCTTCAATGGAGAAGATTGTAGCAAATTTAGAGGACAAAGTCCTGAAATTTTTTATCTGCAAAGTCTTGTAAAAGAGCCTCTGGATCTGGGCTATCTTGACATAGGCGACCCAAACGAAGCTCAATCTGGGGTGAGAATAAATGATCAGTATACGGGAATTCAAAATAGGGGTGAACAAATGACCTGCGAATCTGATGCTTAAAATTGGCAACTCTATCGAAAGCTCTGAAGTGAACAATAATGTCTCTGATACGATATCTGTTCGTTCGGTTTGTAGTAGTATAAACGTTTATTCTTCAGCCTGTTGGCCTTGAAAAATTGACTTGCGTACACTTTCCTTTTTTACATAATTTTCTTTAATCTAAGCCTTAAAACTAACATACATCCATACCTTATCTCTAGGATCGCACGCTCTTATCGTCTTGCCCTCCTCGCCTCGCTCGTATGTCCCTACTCTCTCGGTTCCGCGTCTATTACCTAATGCTTATCTATTATTTACAATATTTACATCCTACTTATATCTACTTCCTCTCTTATTTACAATCTTTCGTTTTCCATTCCTCTTCCTCCCTCCTTTTCTTCTACTCCATTCTACCCAACACTCCCTTCACCCATGCTACTGCCTTTTGTCCCCCCTTTCATGCATCAATACCTCCATGCTCTTTCCACTCCTTTCCACCTCTACGCACTCCTCCAACCAGTGCTCCAATTTTGCATACCCCTTCCCACACAGTTGACACATCCTCTTTTCCTCTGACAGCCAGAACCTATTAAAATCCTCCATGCACCCACATCTCATCCTCGCTATAGGCTCCTGACTTCCTTTCTCTCCTTTCTCACACAAATATTGCGCTCTCGACATTGGCATAATCCACACATAGTTTCCGTTAAACCTTGACTCTCTTATTCTCTCTTCCCCTGTTGTCTTCTCTCTCTCCATGCCGTTTTTCTTAACCAACTCATATACCTTCCTTCCTTCCTCATGCATCCTTCTCAATTCACCCATCTGTAGTCCATTCGTTCTAAAATACCTTTCCCTTTCAGCCTCCATCCTCCCACCCCCTCTCCTGTTCTCCTTCTCCCACCAACACTCTCTAACTGGCTTACTTCCCGCCTCTTCCAAAAATGTTTTCCTCATATTTACACGCCCAACTCCCAGCTAGAATCCCTATACTCGTTCTCCCCGTCTTCCTCCCGACAATATAATTAGGCGTGTTCCTTGCCAACCCCAATGTCCACTTTACATACCTCTCTTGTGTCCTATTGAACCTCTTCACTTTCCTTCCACCCCCATACCTCTACGCCATACAATAGCACACTCATCACTAGACAGTCAAAAAATTTCATTTTTTGGAGGAGGTGAACTCTTTCACCTCCTGCACCGCCTCTCCCTTCCACTTCCACTCCCGTCCTTTATCCCTCCCATCTACTTTCCTGAACACCATAACCTTAGACTTTGCTGCATTCAGCTCTAACCTGCTCTTATCCAGGTATCTTCTCAACCTCTTCATCATCTCCTTTAAGGCCACCTCGCTTTTTGCCAGCAACACTATGTCATCTGCATACGCTAGTGACCAAACTCTAACCTCTCCTATCCTGACTCCTCCTACCACCCCGGCCTCCAGCTTGCTTTCCATATCCGCAATTAAAATCACAAAAAGCATTGGGCTAAGAAAACATCCTTGCCTTAACCCCCTATCCATCCAGAATCCCTCCGAAATCCCCTCCCCTCACCTTACCTTATCTTTCGTCTCTTTATATATCTCCCTTACACTCTCGATCAGGCCTCTCTCCACTCCCCTATCCTCCATCGTCTCCCACAACCTTTCCCTATCCACCGAAGGAACCGCGCCTTTGAGATCTACGAAAAACGCGTACACTCTCGAATCCTTCTTCGCTAATTCTCTATCCACCACGTGCTGCTGAACATAGATATTGTCGATAGTACTCCTACCCGCCCTAAAGCCCGCCTGCGTCTCCAGCAATATTCCTTTCCCCTCGACATCCTTCCGCAGCCTCTCCGCCACCACCATCGCGTATACTTTATACTCTGTATTCATTAGCGTAATCCCTCTATAATTTTCCTGCCTGTTCCTATCTCCTTTCTTATACAGTGGGACTATTCAACCTTCTCTCCACCCTGCTGGGAATCCCTCCCCCCTTCATACTTTCTTCACTACCTCCTTCAGCCTCTCCCTAACCTCTTGTGTACTAAACAGCCATGCTTCATTCTCTACCCCATCCAGCCCTGCTGCTTTTGACCTTTTTAAGTTCCTTATCTGTTTCTCTATCTTCTCATCATCCAACTCTTCCATCTCTGCCTCCCGCGTTCTTCTACTCCTACCATCCCTCTTCCTTGCATCTGAGCCCTGAAATGATTCTTTAAAAAACTCCCTCGACTCCTCACTCCCTATCTTCTCGCCTATCCCTACTCTACGCTTTCTAAACCTATTTATTATCTTCCAGACATCCCTCTCTGTCTTAACACTTCCTAACTCCTTTTCCAGATCTTTCTCCTTTTTCTGTTCTTTCTTCTTACACATCAATCTAAACTCCTTCCTCATTTCTACGTACTCCTCCCTTTTCGCTGTGCCCTCTTTCCACTTTTTGTACTTCCTCTTCACCTTCCTTTTCATTTTTTTACATTCCCTATCCCACCACGCCTTCACCATTCCTTTCTTCTTCTTTTTGAATACCTTCTTTTGCACGCAACTTTCCACTTTCTCCTTTAAATCCTCCCATATCTCTTCCACCGACTCCCCTTCAAAGCGTAACTTCCCTAACTGCTCCTTATACCTATCTATCGTCTCCCTTGACCAGATCACCCTCTCCCCCATCGACCCTTCTTCACCCTCTTGCCTTCCACCACTCTCGCCCCTTACCCATAACCCTAATGGCTGATGGTCTGATTCCACCTTCCCTTATACTGCGAATCTTTCCATCTTCTCCCACCCTTTGATATTCATGACTACATAGTCTATCACCGACACCCCCACCTTACTTACATATGTGTATTCTCCCTCTTCGTCCCCAGTTGCCATACCATTCGCCGCCGCCCAGCCTCTATCCTCCATCCAGTCCCTTAGAATCTCGCCCTCCTTATTAATTATCTTATCCTTCGATTTCCTTTTGAAGCTCTCCCCTTCCCTGTAAAGGCCCCCTTCCCTCTCCATCCTCGCATTAAAGTCCCCACCCAGTACCACCATACCCTCTTCTCTTTCGCCTAGCAATTCTTCCACCTTTTCTTTAATTCTTCCCATCCCATCCTTATTGTACACTGTTACAAATTCTCTCCCTCAGCTCTTTCATCTCTTTTTCCCACTTCTCATCTCTGATTCTCAAATCCTCCCTCATGCCTACCATCTGCTCCTTAGTTCCCCTTACGTCCTCCCTCAGCCACCTGATCTCGCGTAGTAGCATCCAGAAAGCCGACTTTCCCTCCATTCTGGGGATGGGGGGGAGGGGTGGTGACCTACGTGTCCTCCCGCTTTTTTTAAACGGACTCGTTATCTCGCTTTTCTCTGGACTTCCTTGGCTGTCTCTCTTCTTCTTCAAGAGATCCTCCCCGTCACTTGCGCTTGACGCTCTCTCTCTTACCTTCTCGCTAACTTCTTCCCGTTTTCTCCCTCTCCCCGACGCACTGCTCGAAACCCGACCGCGCACTGTTGGCCGTCGTGGCACGTGGAAAATTTCCTCCCCGTCGACTTCACTACTCGCACTACCAGCGCTCTGACTGCCCACCTCTCGCTCTGCCGTCGGTAACTCGGACCTCTCCATGTAGTCCCCTCCGCAACCGAGAGATGTCTCTAGCGAATAGTGCCTTCTATTGCCGCCAAATTTTCTTTTTTTTTCTTATTCTTTTTTTTTCAATTCCTCACAGCCCTTGAATACACACCTTTCTCTCCCTTGAGATCTCCCAACTCTGTGTAAATCACCCTTGACACCTCGAAGGCCCCAGACTCCTGACCCCAAACTCCCCTAACTCCTTGCCAACCTAACCTGACTTTCCCTAACTAGCTGAATCCCACCTCATTCCTACACTGAAAATAACTTTTTATCTTTCCTTTTCACCCCACACAACCCTACTCACCTCCTAGGCTTCCACCTTCACACTCCACTCACACCTTCCACACAAATGTGGTAAAATCCTCTGACCACCTGTCACTTAACACGTTCTCACTTCCGCCACCAACATGCAAGTCCTCCTTCCGGTCTGTAGAGTTCCAAAGTTCCTCGAGGCTGTCCGGTAGGGGATGGTTGAGAATAGAAAATGATATTAGAATATATCTTTTCGCCAAAAAACAAAAGCGTTTCTTTAGCGGAGGTTCACAAGTCTCTGCTAGCATGATGTTTATCGGAGAGCTGTTTCTATAACCTATAGCTAGTCTTAAAGCCTGATTCCGAACTTTTTCTAGTTTATCAAAAAAAAATTCATGTTTAAATGTAAAAATGTGAGAGTTGTAATCTATACAGCTTCTAATGAGTGCATCATATATTCTTAAAAGAACGCATGGATCAGCTCCCCACCAGACACCCCTGAAAACTCTAAAGATATATAAAATCTTACGGCATTTTTCGGTTAGATAAGCAAAGTGGGCGTCAAAGGAAAATTGGTAGTCCACTATTATTCCTAAGAATTTTACAATTTCTGAGGGATAAATACGAATGTTAGTTAAGGTAACAGAAAGCGAATCGCTACTGAAATCTAAATTAAATTTTGAAAAAGAACTAGTTTGGTCTTCTCCGGGCAGATTTCGAGACCTCTTTGAACCAGAAAGTCGTGAAGAATATCTGGGCATCTTTGAAGAGGAGCCACACATTGTTCAGGATCCTTGGATCTGCAGAGGATAGCTATATCGTCCGCAAATTCAATTATAATGCAGTCATTAGGGATGAGATAATATATTTTTCTTGTATATATTGGAAAGAGAATTGGACTAAGTATACTTGCCTGTGGCAGGCCCTCCGTGCTAGTTCTTGGGCCTACTACTAATGGGTTCAGGAATGCCTAACTCCCGAAGGTCTTCCACCAGAATCTGAGGGATGACGCTCGGGAAGGCACCCTTCAAATCCAGAAAAAGACCGGCCGTGACCTCTTTATTCACGAAGCCTTTCCAGACTTCTGTTGCCAGTATAGCCAAATTGTCAGCGCAAGATCTACCCTTCCTGAAACCAAATTGTGAAGGGGATAAAATCCTGTTGTGTTCAAGATGCCAGATAAGTCTATTGTATACAAGTTTTTCCATAAGTTTAAAGAGACAAGGCGCGAGCGAAATGGGCCGAAATTTACCAGGATTTGATTTTGGAATGAAAATGACCCGAGAGTTATTCCATGAAGAGGGGAATAGCCCGGAGCTGAATATATTATTGTAGATTTCGAGAAGGGTCGACCTTGAAGCTTTGGAGAGTTATCGTAAGATATTGTAGTCTACTTTATCAAGTCCGGGGGAAGATTTAATTTTGAGCGAGGATAACGCTATTTCCATTTCCGCTTCAGAAAAAGGAGCCTCGAGAAATTCGTTGCGTCTAAAGTCTGTAAGGAATTTGTCATAGAAAACTGTCGGTGGAAATAATTCGTCAACCAAAAGGTGTAGGTTGGCTATGACCTCTCTGTCTGCCGAACACGAGGCCACGACCGGTTGAGTAAATCTGTTTTTAAAACATTTTACGACTCTCCAGACTCTTGATATGGGAGTCATTCTATCCAATGAATCACAGAATTTCCGAAAGGAATTTCCTCGTGCATGGTTGAAGGAACATTTGGCTTTCGCTTCCGCCCTTTTCATTTCCAAATAATTAGGAAAAGTTTTGCTACGCCTGAAGGCTCTGGTTGTTCGCTTTCTTTCAGCGGCAGCTTGGTCACATGTTTCGTCCTACCAGGGAGCTGGCACAAAAACCTGGTTACCTCTCTGGGTGGGAATACTTCCCGTACGCACTTCCCCCGGGGGGGGGGGGGGAGGTGGACAGGCAGCAATAACTGCCTTGTCGACTCCTTCAATGAACCGATTATAACTGGAGAGGGGATCCTGGGATGTGCCTTTGAATGTTGCTTCATTGTCTTTAACAAAATCAGATAAGCTATCCCATATAGCACACATCCCGAAAAAACCAGGTCTGTCCCTGGCTTAGACCTGTGCTTTTCCCGAAAAAACCTAGGACAGACCTGGTTTTTTCGGGAAGTGTGCTATGTGGGTATTAGAAAAGTTAGACCAATTAATTCTTTTAAGTTTGTATTTGTGTGAGAAGAAGGGTGAAATGGGAATAAACACTCGGAGGCTTGCGAAAACCGGGTGTTGGTCACTTTCCATAGCATCCTCCCAAACATCCCAGGAACAGTTAGTAAATAAATTGGGATTGACAAATGAGAGGTCTAGGACCGAAGGGGATTGGCCTGGACGGGTGGCAAACGTCTCTTTGCCATTGTTCAGGCATATGAATTCTGTTTGGTCTAATGAAGAGCAGAGCTCTGCACCATTAGAGCAGTTGTGAGAGCTGCCCCATGAGGGGTGATGGCTGTTAAAATCACCTCCAATGAAGACTGAATCAGAATTTATGGCTGAGATGGAATTAAATAGCATTGACCAAGTATTGGATAGATTGGAGTTATCTGAGGAGGGAACTCTGTAGACCGAGACGATAAGGAGCTCTCCTTCAGAAGAGTTAATAGAAACAGCTAGGGTTTCTAGACTGTTTTCTGAGTTAATTATCGTAGAGATTCTGGAGAAGTTGATTCCTTTTCTAATGGCTATTGCGAGGCCACCGCCTCTTTTACATAATCTGTCAGCTCTGATTAAATTGAAATTTTTTAATGAAAAGTTTTTGTCAGGTTTGAGAAATGTTTCGAAAAGTAAAAGTATGTCGTAGTCGTCGGAGATATTTTAAAGGTCTCCCTTCTTATTTAATAACCAGCGAAAATTCCACTGCATAATTCTTAATTTACTTATTTGGGCCATTTTGATATCCCTAGGATTTACTTTTTATTCAGATTCGCAGAGCCAGATTGCCCCGCTGAATCGGTTCTACTTTGGGATGCAAGTAAAGAATTAGAGAGGGATTTAACATTATTCGAGATGCGGTTAAGAAAATTATCTCTTTCCTCTACATTTGAGGAGATATCAGATGTTACAATGGAGGAGAGAACCGTGAGTGCCTCGATTATGTTGTTGATTATGGATAACACGTCGGTAGTGGGCTTATTGATTAATTGAGGAGCTGGGGGATGCAAGGCAACCCATTTGGCAAGGAGCTCTGAGTCCTTCCATTATTGTGAAAAGAAGAGAAGTTTGGAGCCGGCCGATTGGGTTGCCATATTTGTGGGGGCTTGTTTGGCTTCGATATCGGAAGAGGTTTAGGGCGTGAACCTATAGCTTCGGAATAGGGACGAGTTGGGATGGTGTAAGGGGCTATTCATTAATTACGCAAGGGTACCGAAGGGAAGGGGGGGTTTCAAAAATCTCCACATGACCTTACCTCGGGGGGAGGGCGGGTTAAAACCATTCTTACGTAATATCTTAGCACGTCAATTATTGTTTGAATTCGAACGATCACAGTAGCTACATTAGTTCTACTCAAACTACCCATTTTACAATTTTAAAAATCGCGTGTTGTACTTTTTCCAATGATATGTATAAAAATATAATGTTAGAGATGGTAAAAATGACATACTTCAGACCGAAAAGAATTCCTTTGCTGGATCCTTCATTCCAATTTATTGACGTTTCGAAAACGAATAGTTTTCCTCATCAGGATAATTAAAAAGAGAAGTCTATAAAAATGACCATTAGTATAAAATACAGTAAACTTCCGAATATTTTAAAGACCGCTTATTTTAAAGATCACATATTTTAAACCCCCTACACGCACTTATTTTAAATTGCGCAGTTTCGTCATCTCCCACCAAGGTCCCTGTACACTCTCCTCCGCGTCAGTGAATAACCAATAAACAAAAAGAGGCCCGAAGAGCGCCCTCGTTGGTTTAAACTGAGTATTTTTTCACGTCATTGGTACTCTCACCTCAAATTTCGTATGGTTTATTGTATTTCGCGAAACACTTAAAACACTTGAAAAATATTACTATCGAAACCCTTATAACGTACCTTTACGTTTCGGAGATTTTCTTGAAAAACTCGTATGCAGTTGCGGTACTATGCACTAACCTCCCTACATCTGACATTTCCACCTATCGACGTCATGCCACAAAACTCACTATTCCGCGAAATATTTTCGTTGTTTTTTGATTCTATAATATTGATTTTTAGTTGGCAAATTGTCGTTCGCCAACAAAAACATTTGAAAACACTTGAAAAACACGCATGCAGACTAACGGACCGCGACTTTTTCAACTGCGCAATAAGCCGGATATCCACTCGCCTGAACCGCTTCCATAATATTGCCCAATATATGTACTCGACAGAGTATTCGCGTACTCGGCAACCGTCTCTCACCCTACGCGCTGAGAAACTGCATGGGCCAGCAGTTCTTAAAATTTCGGGTGTATTTATTTGTATTATTATTGATAGTATTCATTATTGATTTCAAATCACCGGCGCTTCTCGGTTGAAAAAGTTGCCTGCAGGCAGCGCATCGATACAAGAACGGGGCAGCCAATGAGCGTCGTGTTTAAAAATAAACTGCCGAATCACGGTAAGGGTGGGGCCCCCTCCAGCTTTAAAATATTTGGTCGGGTACGTGTCAAGGTCCTTA
>CAKNWT010322195.1:0-13160 GCA_932066315.1 Andricus coriarius
AAAAATTCAAAATGGTGGATCCAATATGGTGGTCGAGTTTTCAAAAAATTGTTCGATTTTCATAAAACTTGGAATCTGGGAGTTATTGGGGTTGTTAATTTTAAAAGCTACGTTATAATAAGAAATTTCGATTTCAATTTGGCTGTGAATAATGCAATTTAGTATAAAAGTTTCATCCTTGATGATTCACCAGTTTCATTCGCCATGCTGGATCCTCCATTATAAATGTCTGAAAACCGACTTCAGATTTGTAATCAGCAACTCCAAAAACACTAATATAACACGTTTTATGGGAATCCAACAACTTCTTCAAAATTAGTCTGCCAAATTAGATCCGCCATTTTGAATTTTTGAAATCTGACTTCAGATTGATTATCAGAAACCCCAGAAACCCATAGATGCCATGCTTCATGAAAATTCATTAATTTTGTATAAACTCTTCCGCCATAGTGAATCAGCCATTTCAAATTTCGGAAGTTCGCCCTAATAGCATGGAACGTTCCAGCGAAATGTTCTAGGAACGTTCCCGGAACGTGTAAAATGTCCGCCGCTTGGGAAAGTTCCAGTGGAACGTTCCAGGAACGTTCCATTGGGATCTGAGGGGAACCTTCGATTATTGTTATTTTTAATAACAATTATCTTGTAAACTGTAGTAGATAGGTGAAAAGGGATGTCATTTTTTAGTTTTGAGTACCGCATATACTATCTATGATATGATTTCCATATCATAAACTGACATCTATTTTGACCTATCACTTACGGTTTACGCGATATTTATTGATAATAATAACAATAACGGTAATTTATATTTGGAACGTTCCTAAGTAACGGCCTTTTTTTACACGTTCCGGGAACGTTCCTGGAACGTTCCGTACTATTAGGGTGATAGCACATTTGTAATCAGCAACCCCAAAAAACTCTATATACTAATTATATTACAATACTAAATCTACAGTTACAATCAGAGTTAATTTCACAAATATGATCCACCATATTTGATCCGCTATATTGAATTTTATAAATCTAATAACAGATTTGAAAACAGCAACCCTCAAAACCCAAATATACCAAGTTTTATGTAATTACAACAAAAACTTTTAGAAATAATGAATGTTTCTTTCAAATAGTGACCTTTCTTGGTATTTATTTATTATTATTAACAAATTTACCAGAAATTTCTGATAACGAAGTGTAATTTTCTATTCTCTAGGGTGTTGTTATAATAAATTCACGAAAAGAATTACCAAAATCGAGAAAAAACAATTTGAAATATTATAAATATGATGATCATCTAGGTGGGATTATAAATATCCCACCATGCACGTAAAGGTTAAAGAATTTTATTTGAAATTGAGCTAGTCTACAGGCTTTCAAAATTATTCAATTCTAATTGCTTTAAAATAAAAAATCTCCATTTTTGATAGTTTAATCTAAACCTTTTATAATAGAAATCTGTATTATCATCGGACATTGTAACGGATCGATCATAAAAGAAATCATTTCACACAGACTGTGCAAATGGAAATCTACAATATCGATCAAAGTTATATCCTCTAATACAGAAAATATTTCAACGTCATCTCAGACTAGATGGAGCTATACATTTAAAATTTTGCAAATTAAATTTATTCAGAAAAAAGATCTACTCCTTTCACTCCGCTGGGATTCGAACACCAGGTCAACTGATTTCCGGTCAGGTGTTCTAACCATTAAGCTACAGAGAGATCACAGGAAGAATCCTTTTTCTGAAACACAGACACACATAACACAGATTTCTATTGAAAATTTATTTGTATATTACATCTTGCAAAATAAAGCGTGTTTCAGAAAAAGGATTTTTTCTCTTTGTAGCTTAGTGGTTAGAGCACCTGACCGAAAATTAGTTGACCTTGTGTTCGAATCTCAGCGGAGTGAAAGGAATAGATCTTTTTTCTGGATAAATTTAATTTGAAAAAATTTTAAATGTAAAGCTCCATCTAGTCTGAGATGACGTTACAATATTTTCTGTACTAGAGGATATAACTTTGATCGATATTGTAGATTTCCATTTTGACAGTATGAGTGAAATGATTTCTCTAAGATCGATCCGTTACTATCTCTGATGATAATGCAGATTTCTATTAAAAATTGATTCGTGTATTACATCTTGCAAAATAAAGCGTGTCTCAGAAAAAGGATTCTTCCTCTAATCACTCGGTAGCTTAGTGGTTAGAGCATCTGACCGGAAATCAGTTGACCTGGTGTTCGAATCCCAGTGGAGTGAAAGGAGTACTTCTTTTTTCTGAATCCATTTAATTTATTAAATTTTTAATAAAATAATTAATAAAATAAATACGTAACACGAATTTCATCTTCAAGGTTGAAATTTAGATAAACTGGGAAAAATTTAGTTTTCCTGACCATAAAATTTGGAAAAATTTTCTTTGTGGGAAACCATTCAGGAGTAACCTTGACGTAGCAGGGGTATGGACTTAGTTGAACCTACACGCGATGCTGATTCCGGGGGTCCAACCAATCTGTAATGCCATGACGATCTAAATTATAGGGAGCTGCTAAGAAAAGATTGAAACGCCAATTGATAAATCAATCAGATGCAACAAACAGCCAAATAATGACTCCTACGAAGCCCTATTCTGATATTAGCACATCGAATGTGATCAGCGAACAGAAGAAGGTGTAGCTGAGAGGTCAAACAGACTCTTATAGCCAGGCCCTTAAAAGTCACCTGAAAGTGGCAAGAGTCACCGAGGGGTTACCAATAACCAAACTCGATGATGACCAGATCAAGGCAATTGAAGTGTCATTAAAGAAGAAAATCTTGATAAATCTGGCGTAACCTGGAGAAGTCATCCCAAGGTTTGAAGATCGCAGCTTCATGAATGATGCTTTAATCGACATCTGTTTAGATAAAGTTTCCCAAACATGGCTCATTGAAGCTGTTGGCGGATGATAACCTTGGGCGGAAGCTAAGATCAAAGAGATTTACAGCAAAGACCTTCTAAGGCTGCTCGCTTGAATTCCTGGCGCATTTGTGAAACCAACAGCTGTACTCAAGAGGATAGCAGTCCAAAATCCGACCCTAAAAACGGGAGGATGACACGTAATGGATGTCAAGGCGGGTAGTCAAGCTACCCAAATTGTAATAACTGCAGAGCCCGAAGATCTTCAGAGTCTCAAGAAGATCGACTGTAGGCCTCACTATAGGTTGAAGTGGATCAACATAAAGATTCTCTCAAAACCCCAAAGTTACACTCGAATTTGTTTTCGGAAGATGTGAAGGAGACAACTGGAAGCTAAAATGGCACTAAATGTTCACCTTCCAGTCTGGATTTTATCCAAATCACCCTTTACCTCGCAAAAAGAGCATCTGTTATCTTAAGGAGACATTTGACTGAGGAACAAGGCGATTTTGCCTTAATACAAGAAAGTCTTACGACTTAGTGGCAATAAAGATAGAGCGCCATTTAGGAGGGAGGCATCATTCTATGGTGATTGGCACAGTGTGCTAACCATTTGACTGTCAGGTCCACCATCATCCGAGGAGTGGAGAAATCTGGTGGATTACTGCTGTATTGAAGCATGGCACTAAACGACAGGGGTGAGTTTTAATTAGATTACGTTTTGAATACTGATTTACATTTATTAAATCAGGGTAATACACCTAAATTCGTGACACCTATATGTCACGAGGTAATTGATTAGACTTTATGTTCGGTAAGTATTAGCGAAGTGTTCAAGGGATAGCATGTATTGTCGGATACGTCACTACTGGATCATGGATAGATATGCTTATCCTTAACAGCCGACAGACCTGAAGCTCAAAGGTATAGGGATCCCAGAATAACTGATTGGGATACTTACAAAAAGGGTTTAAGCAGTTTACTGACCGTTATATCGGACAGAATTAGGTTCATTGAACAAGTAGAATATAGGATATAGGAATGTAGGAGATATGACTTATGGAGGAGGTATTATTAGGGAACCGAGAATATACCTGACACTGCTAAACACCAGAGAATCTCAAGGGGTAACTTATCATGTCAGCTGAGGGCATTAATGTTGCCTTAGGGCGAAATGGCTTGGACGACTAATGAAATCGTAGAGCACCTAATGAGGGTACACTTGCTGGGCTCGAAATTGGATTAAACGACTGATGTAGTATCCCATGAGTCATCCCTCAGGAGGCCAACTTTCAGAGCCAGAATGGAAGACTGGAAAGTAGTCAGTCGTATTGTTACTCATTCGAAAGTTAGATGGGTAGTTGAAAAATCCAAACGATTTAAAGCTGCATGATATGATAAAATGTTCCCTGTAATTATTCAAGAAGGATTTCGGTTCTAGGGGGGTCCATTGTGCGGCATCTTTCCAGCATGCTTATTAATGGTATACGCCCCGGTGGCATGAAGGAACGTTAAAGCAATCCTAATTTCAAAGCCGGGTAAGGACACCTACTATGAGGCCAAATCCTTGATACCAATCAGCTTGACTTTGCTCATGCTCTTATGCTGAAAAAACTAGAAAAATTAGTTGAATCAATTTGCGTCTTGAAAAGACATATCTACCGCAGGCGTTCTGTATGCGTTCACCTCTCGCATCAATAACACAATGCGAAAAGGTGTAGCAGCAATTCAAGTATATCTAGACATAAGAATGTCATTAAGTAACACCCCAATTAAATCTACATACCATTCTGCTCAGAAAAAATTAGTAACATGCTAATAAAGTGAAATCAAAAGTTTCAAGAGGATGCCCACAGGGAAGAGTTCCTTTACTCATCTAATGGGTGATGCTTGACCCTAAATTACCTGGAAACTTCATGTTGACGCAGTGGTAAAGACAGCTAAGCTGACTTTCTGGTCCTGTAGATACGCAATAGGAAAAACCTGGGGCTCAAAACTTAAGAACAATATACAATGACAATCAGATCCATAATACCATGTACTTGAATGATCTGGTGGCCAAGAGCTGAACTTATCATTACAATAAAACAACAGGAAAGCCTCTAAAGGGTTTCCTGCTTGGTGATTATTCGTGCTGTGAGAACAGCATTAACAGCAGCTCTTGAGGTCATTCCGGAGATGCTGTCGTTGAATCTTTTCGTAAAGAAGATTATAAAAGCTTTTTAATATTGAAAGGATCAGTGTGATGAGATATTTGTTGAAATTGTCAAAAATTTGTTATTTAAGACCAAAGTTTAATGTTTTTTGCTTTTCCCAAGTGCCATTTCTTTTAAGACATTCAGATTGATCAAAGAAGATCTTAAAACAGTGTTACAACTGTATGAAGATGATTGGCAATGTTTAGGTCATTGAAAATAATAGATTTTGTATGAAATGTGAGATAAACAATTGTCCCATTATCATAAATTAAGAATAGATGCTTTTTGGTGAAGTTTTGAACAATTTTTATAAACCAATTTTTAGTTTGGCGACTTTCCAATGAATAGGCTTAATTTTCGTTCACGGAATCAAATGGGTATGTCTTTCCGATGACTGTTTACTATGATACTTTGCAAATTGACAACAATGATTCATACATACCTAGTTGATTCCGTAAAAAAAATAAAGCCTTTTCATTGAAAAGTCGCCAAACTGTGAATTTGTTTATTAAAATTGTTTAAAAAATTACCAAAAAGCATCTATTCTTAATTATTGGTAATGAAACATTCATTTCTCTTACATTTTATACAAAATCTATTGATTTCAATGAGCTTAATATTGCCAATCCCAAAAAATGACTTTTCTTCTTTAATGTTTTTATAATACAATAATTTTTTTTTTAATTTTTCTATCAACTGGAAATTATTTCCATATAGTTCTAACACTGTTTTCAGATCTTCTTTGATAAATCTCAATGTCTTAAAAGAAATGGCACTTGGAAGAAGTTGAAAAAATGCAGCTTTGTTGTTAAATGACCAAATTTTAAAAATTAGAAAAAAATCTAATCACACTAATCTTTTGAAAATTTAAAAAGCTTTTATTTGAAAACAAAACGTTTTATTCGGAAGAATAATGTAGGCTAAAAATTGACTTGTCGAGGATCATTTTTAAATTTTTGCATTGGAGTTATATGCATCATTCTGATAAAACGTAGTATACAGGGTGTCCAAGAAGTAACGAAACACCTAAATAATTTTCCAGGTAAAATATTTTTTAAAAAGGTCAAGGTCATTCATGAAGTATCTTTTTACAAGGAATCTAGTGGTGACCTTGCATTTTACCTTGAGCTTGACCTTCAAGTTTACTTCAAGGTCAACTTTGTTTTTTTAAAGTGGGAACCCCTTTTTTGACAACGGAAATCGAACAAGCGGGAAATTTTACGTCCAAAAATGTACTCAGGTCGTGGGTCAAGGGTGACCTTGAACTTCAGCTGAAGGTTATTAGGCTTGACCTAGGTATGGGGCGGGTCCAATGTGTACTGTGGTGGCTCAGGTGTTTACGAAAATCTTCGAGGTCATTCTTGGAGTAACTTTTAACAAGGAATCCACGGGTGACCTTGAATTTGACCTTGACCTCAACCTTCAAGGTTATTTTAAGGTCAACTTTGTTTTTTCAAATGGGAACCCCTATTTTTGACAATGGCAATCGAAAGAGCAGAAAATATTGCGTCGAAACATAAACTTAGGTCATTGGTCAAGGATGACCTTGAACTTATACTGAGGGTTATTAGGCTTGACCTAGGTATGGGGCGGGTACAATCTGTACTGCTTAGGATCAGGTGCTTACGAAAAAGGCTTATGTCATTCTTGGTGTAACTTTTAACGAGTAATCCTGAGGTGACCCTTAATTTGACCTTCAGATTGACCTTAAAGGTCAAAAACAACATTTTTTAGGTAAAAAAATTGAAAAAAAATCAAATGAAAAATTTATCTATTTATTATTGTATCAAATTTTTTGTGAAGAAAGTTAAAAATATACTTTGATCGACTGTTTTATTATTCGTGGGTTTGATGCTACCATAAATAATATTTAATACGCACATTCTTGCTCTTCATTTTTTTAATTTGATTTTTTTTCAATTTTTTAAATTTTTTTACTTAAAAAATTTTATGTTTGACCTTGAAGGTCAAATTAAAGGTCACCACAGGATTCCTCGCTCAAAGTTACTCCAAATATGACCCCCCCCCCATACCTGGGTCAAGCCTAATAACCTTCAGCTGTAGTTCAAGGTCATCTTGGACCCATGACCTGAGTTTATGTTTAGAGGCAAAATTTTCTGCTCTTTCGATTGCCGTTGTCACAAATAGGGGTTCCCATTTAAAAAAGCAAAGTTGACCCTGAAATAACCTTGAAGGTCGAGCTCAAGGTCAAATTCAAGGTCACCACTTTTTGGACACCTTAATTCACAATGTTTCAAGAATATAATAAATTAAAAAAATGTATCGATATAAGAGGTTAGAGCAATTTCATGTTAAATCAACTGAAGAATTTCATCAATTGTAAGTAATTTTCATGTAAATTATAGTATCCTACAATAAATTTTGAAAAATTCAAAAAGCATTGAAATTTTTCGTTTCAAAAATATTTCATCAAAACGGCGCCTTATTATAAATAATTAAAGTAAAATACATCTTAATATTATTAAAATCACCAAAGTTATGAAAGTTTCATTGAAGAACCATAATTTTCAACTTTGAATATCTTCCAAGTTTTTCGAATTCTTCAAAAATTTATTTATTTTTGAGAAATGCAACATTCGAGATCTGTGCATCTTTCTGATGAGAATTAGTATAAAGATAATCTCGATATTGAAATCGGAATATTTTTTATCGAATTATTTCAAACTCAAGGTTTTTAAATTATTAAATAATTGTGAATTTAAAGTGAAAACAGTTCAATTTTGAACACTAATTGTACATATTTTTTGGCATTCAAAAAAAAATTAAGTTATGTTTGTATTATTTTTAGATTATACGATGCATAAAGTTTCTAAAATATAAAGAATTTATCAACTTGCGTTTAAACAGTTCCTAATATTTACCAAAGTCGTCAGCCGAAATGTTTTTTAAATCTCCTTTCCGATTTTAGCATACCATAAAAATGTATGCCTCTAAAGAATTCATGCGTAAAAAAAAATATTTTCTAATCGCTTTCAGGGTTATTAACAAGTTTTAGTATTTTTAATTGCTTTTGCACTATATAAATACAGGGGAACACATATTGTAATACACTTGTTTTAATTTCTGTTTCAAAGAAACGAAAGTTCACTCAGAAGAAAATAGAAAAATTATAAAGGTAGCGTGCCCATAAATATTTTAAATATTTCTCTTATTTAAAATATTTATGGGCACGCTTCCACACTACCAACTGAAAATATTTTTTAAGTTTCAAGACGTAGATTTTTAAAAATTTCAAAAATTGCTTTTTAAGATTTTGAAATATTTTTAATTTATTCCTAAAATTTCAAAAATGAATGCAGAATATTTTACATTAAGATTGCTTAATTTTGCAAGCTCACAAAAGGCAAAAAAATTGAGTGAGTCTTAGAAATATTTAGAAGTTTTGGAAAAATTCAAAAGTATTTTTTAAACTTGAAAAGATTTTAAATAATCTAAAACAAAATGAAGATTTGTGAAGATTTCTAACAAAAGGTGTAGAAGTTCCATAAGAAACTAAAAAATGTTAAGACAATAAAACAAATTTCTTAAGATTAAAAAAAATTTATAAATATTTAAAAAGCTTTCCGAAAATGTCGAAAAAATTTGGAAGATTTTACTTCAATTTATTTTAATTTGGTAGAGTTGAAAATTTCAGCAATAGCTCAAATAAATTTAAAAGACATTGAGGAATTTTCGCAGTATCGAAGAGATAAAATTTTGTTTAAACTGGAAGATTTCCGAAAATTTGAAAAATATTTTTAAATTTTCTAGATACATTTCCGGGATTTGAAATCTTCAAAAAACTTATTGAATTTTCTTATGAATCCTAGGGAACTTATATTTATATAAATTTAAAAATAAATCAACAGATAAGCTTAATAAATAAATAGTTATTCAAAATAATGATTTTGGTGAAAATTCGCAGTTTTTGGATAAAGTAAACATTTTTCGTTGACTTGGTTAAAAAATAATTATTTTCTTTGGAAATTAACTCTATTGTTGAAAATTTATGTTATGGGCTTGAAAATTGAAACTAGTTTGTAGAACAGTCTTCCCTTTTGGCAAAAATATTGTCGGTTTTTTAATAAAATAAAAATATTCTTTGTTGATTTATGGATTATGTGTAACATTTTTTGCTGAGAATCCGTCTACATTGGTTGAAAATTCATGTACTCCGTTGAAAATTAACTTTCCTGTTAAAATATTGATTTTACATATCAGAAATCTTGAAAAATCTGATTGAACTCTTTAGGAGTCATGAAAAAATTATATTGATTTAACTCAACAAGTAAATTTTAAATATGAATAATTTGTTGAAATTTCTATTTTTTCAGATCCGCAGTTTACTCGAATTGTCATCATCAAGCATCCTTAATAGCAATAAAGAATCCTTCATGATGAAGTACACCATTGCTGTTCAATTCATTTTTATAGTTTGTGAGTAATTTCATGTTTTAACTTTGACATTTATCAAATTAGCAATTAAATAAATTAGCAAGATCCGAAACTAATATCTGCATTGTAGGTTTCTCAACCTATGTCTCAGCCCAACTTTACATACCACTTGCAACTATCGTAATTCAACAAAAATTGAACTTATCTATGGAGGAACTACTTACAAAATGCGGAGAAAGAGGAGTACTTGATGAAATGCTTCAAAACCATTATAATGCTATTGTACTCGCACATGATTTGGTACGAGACTTTGTGAAGATTGCAAAAAAAAAGGAACCAATAAATGACCTTTTTTGGGATAAACTTATTACCTATCGTTTACTTAGAAATGCCGATAATCATGACATGTGGGAAGTTCGCATTGTTACAATAAATAAATGTCTGGATGAAATACATAAATTGAGGGGACAGAAGAGAACTGAGTTTGGAGTTCTACTAACTGAAGCGTTTTCACTTTCAGTGATAAGATTGTAAGTTGTGACAAGTATACATGGTCTGTTTCGTAAGTAGTAGAAATGAATTTCTATAGCTCAGGCGGAGGAATGGAGGTAGTTTCTTACGGGCAGTATGGGTGGTGGGGGATATCACGAACCAAATGCATGCTCGAACAGTCGCCTCTGAGAATTCGCGGAGTAAATATCGCGCGAGAAGTAAACCCTTTTTCTAGGCTTCTGTCAAGCAGTCAAAGAACCCGTAAGTAGGAGGACTGACTGTCTATAGCCTAGACGGTTCAATAGAGGGATATATGGACAGGATAGGTCGTGGGGAATGTCAGGAACTGAATGCATGCTCGAACAGTCGTCTCTGAGCATTAGCGGAGTAAATATCGCGCGAGAAGTAAGCCGTTTTTGAAAGTTTTCATTACGCTCTCAAAGTTCCATAATTAGTAGGACTGACTTTCTATAGCCCAGGCGGATCGATAGAGAGATTTAAGGGCAGGCTGGGTCGTGCGGGATATCAGGAACTGAATGCATTCTCGAACAGTTAATTCTGAGAATTTGCGGCGTCAATATCGCGCGAGAAGTAAACCTTTTTTGTAGGCTTCCGTCACGCTCTCAAAGTTCCATAAGTAGTAGGATTGAATTTCTATAGCCCAGACGGATCAATGTAGGTAGTTTTTCACGGACAGTATGAGTGGTAGGGGATGTCACGAACCAAATGCATGCTCGAACAGACGCTTATGAGCATTTGCGGAGTAAATATTGCTCGAGAAGTCAACCCTTTTTCTAGGCTTCCGTCACACTCTCAAAATTCCATAAGTAGGACTGACTTTCTATAGCCCAGATGGAGCAATAAAGGTAGTTTTTCACGGACAGTATGAGTCGTGGGGGATGTCGCGAACCAAATGCATGCTCGAACAGTCGCCTCTGCGCATTTGCGGAGTAAGTATTGCGCGAGAAGTAAGCCCTCCTTATAGGCTTCCGTCATACTCTCAAAATTTCATAAGTAGTAGTGTTTCGGATTAGACTCGAACATAATGATAATCGCGCAAGTGATTAGGTGAACACAAGAAAACACAGATTTGAAAATGAAAATAATTAACAAAACTGCGTTTATTCGCATAGTCAAAGCAAAGGTTACATGGCGGAATATAGAGACACACGTGACTCGTACTAAGATCTCGCGCCGAGTGTCGGAAAATGAGTCGAGGAAAGCTCCCGTGTGTCCTGCTGGAAAGTCTTTCAGAGTGGGGGCCAAGAAATCAACACGTACACCCAGAATTTGTATATGGTGATACGGAAATTCGGAACAAGTAGGATTGACTTTCTGCCCAGACGGAGCAATAACGGTAGTTTTCCATGGACAGGATGAGTGGTGGGGGATGTCACGAACCAAATGCATGCTTGAACAGTCGCCTCTGATCATTTGCGAAGTAAATATCGCGAAAGAAGTAAGCCTTTTTCTGGGCTTCCGTCACACTCTCAGAGTTCCATAAGATGTAGGACTGACTTTCTGTAGCCCAGGCGGAGCAATGGAGGTAGTTTTTTACGGACATGATTTATCAGGATTTTTGCGATTTCCAGATTCTTCCAGGAAGTTACCAGGTACCAAATGCATGCTCGAATAGTTGCCTCCGAGCATTTGCGGAGTAAATATAGCGCGATAAGTAAACCTTTCTGTAAGCTTTCGCCACGCTCTCAAAATGAACCGCATGCTCGAGCAACGCTGCGCGGTAAATTTTTGTGTTAAACTTGGAAAGTCTGCAATCGAGCCTTTCACCATGATTAAGCCGATGCTTGAGCGCGTGGTGCATTTTGAGAGTGTGAAAGAAGCCTACAAAAAGGGTTTACTTCTCGCGCAATATTTACTCCGCAAATGCCCCCACTACCTATACTGCACGTGAAGACCTTCTTCTATTGCTCCGTCTGGGCTATAGAAATTCAGTCCTACTACTTATGGAACAGACCATGTATATTATTATTTAATTATTTATCTTCTCAGATGCATATCACATAAAAGGCAATAATTATACTCTTTTTTTAGGGCCCAGAGGATGTTAGAAACTGTCTATAAGTAATACAGAACATAACTCAAAGAAGCAGTCAAGCGAATAGTTTTTTTGGTGGAGGAAAATATTGGTCAATATATAAATCTACATCGTAGATATAAATTAATACATTATATGCTTTACTATTATGTCAATATAAGTATATTTGTTTTGCTAAATTGATTATAAGAGAACTTATTTTATAATAATGTCAGCATATATAAAATCTGTAATGTGAAAATATTAATAAAGACGATGTATGAACTTCAATTCGCTGGGAATATTCATTTTTATTAACGCAAATAGTTTCTTGTTTATCATCGATAAAATTACGGTATTTGATATACTAATCTGGAACCAAAATGGCTTTTATTCCTAGTTCTGAAAAAAATTCATCTCTAGCTACGCTGGGGTTCGAAACCAAGTGTACAGATTACCAGTCTAATGCTCCTGTCAATTAAGCTACAGAAAAAATTCGATAGTGTAACTTTTCTGTAGAACTTACAACATTTTTTGTACAGTTCATAGATTTTTCAGTAAATTTACAGATTTTAACTTTAGAGAAAATGTATAAAAAAGGTTTTGAACCTAATTTACAAAAATTCCTAGTAGAAATTTCATTAAGTTTCTTTCTGTATTTTTTCTTGAGATGAAAATTCACATTGCTGAAATGGCCACTTTTATTACTTTATTTATTTACAAGCTGTTACTCAGTGACAAAAATTAAATAACTGCAAACTACAATTCTCTTAAAAATTTATTGCTGAGAACTTAAAAAAAAAAAAATACATTAAAATCGGTTGAGAAATAATAATTATTTTTGATACAAGGAATCTAAGTGGCACTTTTTCTCGACTCCGACTTGTACTGCAACTCACACGAGGCAAAGTGAAACTTGAGGGCCGAGTGTCGCATTTTTTTTTATCACACCAGTCATCTTAAGTGCAAAAAACTTGCATAGAGTCCTAATTTCAAAATCCGGAAGGGAATTCAATCCAAATTAGTGCAATCCAATCCAATTTATTTCCATTCAATTCCATTCAATTCCATTCAATTCCATTCAATTCCATCCAATTCTATTCAATTCCATTCAATTCCATTCAATTCCATTCAATTCCA
>CAKNWT010322197.1:0-11848 GCA_932066315.1 Andricus coriarius
CGAAACTTTTATTTTCAATGAAATTTTTGATTAAGAGAAAGCAATATTTTGAAACAGAGTGGTGAAATTCTCATCGGTGCACCACCTAACCCTTCACTTCACCGGTACCGCTGGCTCAGAGAAAACCCGCATTGACTACATTGGGCTCAAAGGAGAATGGACTCCTGCTCCCCGCCAGGGTGTAGTTATCGCAACTTACGAATTACGCCCTCAGGCTAGTGATCATCCACAGGACGTTGATCATTTCAGCAGGGAAATTCAATAATCAATGTCGACTGTTAGCCGCTATTTTCTGCTTGTCGGAAATCGGGGAAAGTTTATTTATTACTTTCGAATTCAATTAATATTACATTAATACTAAGAAAAACTCTAGATTAAGAAAAAAGAATTACTTACAAATACATTTGTTTTGTAAGTCAGTGATTACGAATTGCCGATATTCCTGAAATAACTAACAAAGTCATACAGGAATAAATTAGCTTTCGTCATAAATTGTAACGCTTTAAGCTGAATAAAACGAAGAATTTCTATTAATTTCGTATTTACAAATATTTTGACTATATATCTGACTTTTTTTGTCAAGAAGATTTTTATCGTGAGAGGAAAGTCTTAAATATCTAATGAAAGAATTATTTATTTGATAAACAACTCTGTTTACTCGGGCTATGGATTTTTTCAAGGAAAGTGCATTCACTTTTCCTTGAATATTCCTGCAGATACCCCAGTTGTAGAGATAACAATATTTTCTTTACTTTGTTATCACAATAGAGTTTTTGGTACAGTGAATATCTTCCGTCATTCTACGTATAAACTCGATTAATATGAACATTTGACCAAGGAAATAATATTTTGAATTATGGGGAAAATCCCTGTAATTTCTTTTCAAAAAGTTATTAAATTATTTTGCCAGTGTGACATTTTAAATATTTTTTTATCTCTTTCACCTAGTGATTCGCCGATCTATGATACAGCATATAATTCATGGTACCTATCTATAACAACATATTCATAGAGTTTCTATTCAAATTCTGTCAACCTGAATATATTTAGTTTGGTGTTGTATTGATGGAACATTGTAGACAAAGCCCTTGGGCGAATGGATTTAAAGCCCGAAAAAAACTGATAAAATCTATCCTGCAAGACCAGGAAATTTTCTAGAGGAATCTATAATGGTGAGTCAACAAAAAATTTTATTTTATTATTTATTATCTCACTGAAAGTTTTATAATTACAATTAAGAATATCTTAAATTTAGATTGGTTAAATTAGAATTTACATTTGTAGTTCAATGTTGTACCTTGAAAAGGTATTATGTAATTTATAATGTCTACAATTTATTATTATTTTCAACTTTAACCGTTTTTAAATGGTAATATTTTTATTCCAAATTGTTCTGATTTCATAATTCAAATTAGGAAATGTTCTTAATTTTTAATTGTTACATTTTGAATCTTATAAATTCAATTTAATTGTACAGTGCTGAAAGTCTTCAATTTTGATGGCTTCCAGTCTAAAAGGATTTTAATTTAAAATGCTTTAATTTTGAACACTTTCCATTGTTAAAATTTGTTTCCTTTATATTTTAATTCTGACTCAAATATTTGACATTTATAGAAGCAAATATTTTGCTTACTCTCAGAAGGAATAAGACTTCAACAACAAATGTTATTGTTTAAATGAAGGGTTGCAGTTCATAACTAGATAACCAACAAAATCCAACAAATTTTTTAGAAGAGCGAAATAACATTCTGTAAAATCGAAATCACCATTTAAAGATAAAATAAAAGTTTGCTCCCGAGCTGAAGTGTTTCTAAAATGAGGCCAAAAAAGTATAATTGAAAAATATTATCCCGTTCCGTATTTTCAGTTGACACAAAAAGAAAACTAACTTCCGATATACTTAGTTGCTAAATTGGGAGAAAATGAGTTTGATTACAAAAAGTTAACCAATACCGAGTAAATCATTCCAGAATTTTTAGGTTCAAATGTCATAGGTTTTGAAAATCGTCTTTGGATAGCGACTAAAAATCTATTTTTCAATTTAAAGAAGAGTATATGTTTCTTTATAAATAAACGATAATAATTTTAAGAAAAATCGTTTCTGATCACAATGCAAAAAGTTAAGTGAAAAACACCTTATAAAAGTGTCTTTTTGTAGAAAATTAAGATTTTAGGTAGCATTTTGATTGGTATTTTGTTGCTGAAAATAGTAGCAAATAGTTTTACATATTTGAGAGCTTTTTCTTAGAAAAAGGAAGTGTTTTATTATTTTACTGCATTTAAAAACTTTTATGAAGAGGAAGTTCGTCAGAAGAAGGTTTGGAAAATAGTACGAGGTTAGGCAATTAAAAAAAAAAAAGATGGGAGACAAGTACAGAGAATCAGTTATCTGGGTTTGACTTACCAATCCTTTTATTTGGAAAACAATCCTTTTAACATAACATGTATTTGATTTTTTAAAATCTTTTATGCAAAAAGCCCATTTCCGGAAAAAATATTGGTTATCTAGTTCGGTACTGTAACCCTTGAAATATGAATGATTTATGGCAAGGATTTATCTCTCGTGGAAACGGTTAACGATTTATTCAGTGGCGTTGGTCCTTGCCACTTTTTTATTTCCCATGGGTGATTTCATATCTTCTAATTTCCTATTCGCCACCCTCTTTTTTTTAGTGAAATTTGCATTGTAACTTTCGCCTGATGTCCTCCTGAGGAATGCTGACCGTTCATTCGCCTCTGCGCTATAAACACAACGTTCTCGCTTTTATTTTCAGCAAGCCGAATGTACTTCGGAAAAGCTACCAGTGAAAAGGGGCGGACGGTCGTTGCCGCCGTTCTGCATGCGATTGCATCGCGTGAGTCTCACTTAGAATTCACGTTTTACAAAGCCGCACAAAGTCACTCTCCAATCTCCATGCGATAAAGTTCAGCATTCGCGCTCAAGCAGCCTTCGCGAATAGTCGATTTTCATATCACGTCCAAGTTTCATTCAAAGAAGCTACTCGAAAGATACTAAAATATTTTTCACGACTCTTTTCAAACCGCTTAACAAACCTATCGACTTCAACAAATATGATAACAATCGTTTAGTGATAAGAAATTTCATAGAAGACAATTAGATTAAAAAAAAAAAAGTATATCAACATCTTCCAACCCCCGAAAAAGAAAGTTACCTCAAGAAGAAAAACAAAAAGAAACTTTATTGTAGAGAGAGGAGTCAAGATATTTTTAGAATTTTTCACCATTTCAAGAGGTGAGAGTCTGAAATTTAAACTCTTAAAAAATGAAAACAAAGAAATTAAAGAGCCACGAATAAACATTGAGATGTTTGGAATCCTTATCACCTAAATAAATTGTACAAGTCTGTTGGCATGAAAAGAGACTAACTATCACGCGATTGTGTTGACAGCATAATAATGTTGGAGAATGTAAAATTAATAGTTGCGCGTTAAGGAACTTATTGATATAACTTGGATAATAGTGTAGTGAATTGTGGAGGTGAATCGCAAACCAGTTATTGATAATTACTGGCATTGCTGACACTAAGAACCGGCTGAAGCATTTTGATTAGCGTGGAAAACCTGGTCGAATGAAAGGATTGGCATTGTCGATATCCAACTAAGTCTCAACTCAACTAGAAAACGTAAGAAGCCTTGTATTTCTACTTAAAAGCTTACTCTAAGTCTCTAAGAGTCTAAGGTCTAAGGGTAAGGCGATTCTCTGTTGAGAATCATTGAGAATGATAAGTCTGTTACAATCCTCTCATTGTGTGTGCATGTTCCTCACGTGGCGGAAAACATATGTCGTTTTATTCCACGTGCACTGTTTTCTTCATTACTTTCAAGTGCTCGTGATGTCAGAAAAGTCGTGCTCTCGGCAATCTTTATGTTGCGAATATCAATACGAAATTATTATGAGAAATTTTATTTTGAATTGATATTGGGCAAAGTAAATTTAAAGAATTTTGAATGTAATAGTGGTCTAAATTTAAAGAACGTGGTTGTGGAATAATTTGTCATTTCTTATTCTGAGATCTAATGACTTACACATCAAATATTTTATCTTAAAAGACCTTGAATTCTTAAAATCTCTGAAAATGAATACCCAATTAATTTTAGATCTAGTTGACCTTGGCCAGTTTTATATTATCTTTACGAGGCGTTGATCTAAGAGTCTGATGAAAAATAATCGATTTTAAACTGGAACAAATATGAATTGATAAGATTTATGAAATAAACAAATTCTTTGATCAATCGTCTGTGATTAGATATACAAGACATACGCAAGAGATCATAAGACTTTGGTCAAATGTAAGATTTTGTAGACGGATATTACTTGAAATTTTGAAATGAAAACATTAAAAAATTTTTTAAGTTTTCAAGTACATATATACTTATATTCAAATATGGCTTACATTATTACTAATACTGTGGTAAAGAGAAGATAAATTGATCGGTTGATAAAATTGAAGGGTGGCACTGCAGAAGAAGATAATCAAAATTGTTCCTAAAGTGGGTTTATTGCATAAAAAATTCTTAAAAAGGAAGTAGATGTTGTGTTAAAAGGATCTGCTCGAATTCTCATTTTCTTGAATATTAATTTTAAAAATGTTTAAATTACAATTTGTATTAGAATTTAGTTAAAATATTGATGAGTAGTAATTTTTTTTCCTTTCGGCATCGATATTTCTTCAAATTATTATCTTTTATTGGAAAAATGTAATTTTATATGCTAATTTTGCATTTTTTGACTATTTTGAAGTGGCATGAGAACTAAGTGAAAAATATTTTTACAATCAAAAAAATGTTTGTGTTTTCTTTTTGTAAAAAATTAAAAATTTTATAATTCTTGGACGATTTACCCGGAATTAGCTAACTTTGTTAGATCAAACCTTTTTTACTCGTATTGAGAAACTCAAAAGCTCTAAACTAAGTTTCTTTTTGTTATTTAAAATAACAGATTACATTTTTTATCTGAATCCGCAGTCCAATTTGTTGCCAGAGTCACTTTGAGCTTGTCAACTTCCACATCTGTTTCCTCGAAACTAGATAACTTTTTCTGATCAAATTCGTCAATTCAGCAACGCTTCATCTCGGAAGTGGACTTATTTCTTATCTTTAAATGATGATTTCGATGTTACCGAATGTTCTTAAGCTCTTCTAAAAAAGTCTGAATTTGTTGATTATCTAGTTCTGTACCACCACCCTTCATTAACATTATTATATTAATATTATTTATGCAAACATTTGGAATATCAAATTTTGTATTTCTAGTTTAAAATAAAATATCCAAAGTTTCATGAAATTAAAAATCGTTTTTAATGGAAAAATGAACATTTGAAAGATTTTAAACTTAAAAAGATTGAAACTTTTAAGTTGTCTACTTCTCTAATTAAAAAAAAATGTGATCGAGTTTAGATGGTTCAAGGAAAGCTCCGAAAATTCAAAGCGTTAAATTTTGAAAGCTTTCCAATTATTTAAATTTGTCTGAAATTTAAAAAAGTCAAAGTAAACAAATTTCGAGTTGTACAATTTTCAAAGTGGATTAATCTATGAATGTTCTCAAATTTAGACACCATACACTTGAAAAGAGAATATTTTTGAGTATTATTTAATTTGAATATCAAGCTAATCACAAGTGCTTCAAGTTTAAAGTCTTGAAATTAGAAATCTGGTTAAACAATCGAATTTGAATATTTTCTGGGCCACGAGATTATTATCCTATTACAATTTTATTCAAGTAATAAACTATGGAGAAAGAAAATATGGATTTTACGAAATTTTTTTAACGATGGACATTGGATGAACATTTTACTACACAATTACTAAACCTGTATTGGAATGGATAATCCAGAATTTATAAATGGTCGTAATGCTCAGGTAAAAGGAACCTTAGTGAGAGTATGAATAGATGTTTGTGCAACATGATATCACGTTCAAGAGACTGACGACAAGGGGTATCTATAGCTATAGAAAGAAAGATAAAAAGGGGGTTGGAACAGAGCTTTTTACCCTCATCTTGAGAAGAGCAAAGGTTCAAAGGCAGAACAATATAAGGCATTTTCCCAGACAAAGCCTTCTGCTAATAATAGCTCTAAACACATTTTTTTTCATTCTTGCAGTAATTAATACAGATATAAAAACTAGAGATAGAAATCACAACCGTACTTTTCTTATATAAAAGGAAAGAGAACAAAGATAGAAGCGAAGGAGAGTAATAAAATTAATTATCCTGTCATCTCTTATAGACGATGTAACGAACGTCTTATATTTCTTCTTCTCAGTTGAGTGAAATTCTATTGCTCTTACAACTTTTAAAATAGCACTATAAGTTAGTTGAGATGATTTCTCTGTGATCAAATATGGAACTGATTAATAATGATGTTTCTTTTTTACTTCAAACGAAATATGTTTATCCTACTACCTCAATTACTTTAATCATCTGGCTTGACTCCATCTTAAATTAAAAGACATCCATACACTGTAATTTATCCTTCCCTTTATTTATTACGTCAGTTCCTTAGTCAGAATCTTTCTAGTCAAATAAGATATTCATGGGAAGCCTTATATTTGAGGTCGAAAGGTGATGATACGAAAATCGATTTGACACGATAATTTAAGTGTTCACTCCTCCTAATTCAGCTATTCACCATGGAACGTCTAATTGACATTAGGTTTGTTAATTAAAGATGGAATTAGATTCAATTGTGAGGAGACAATTTGCTCTACGACGGGACATCAAGTTTAACATACCAGCTTTAAATTAAAACAAAGTTTCAAATTCTTGAGAAAACTGTTACGCCTAAATTATTATTATATATATTTCTTAACCACTACCATCCTTGACAGCACATTTTTCAAGATAAAAGCAATAAAGCTTACATTTTGAGGGGAACTTCTCAGATAAATTTATATAAAGCTTCTAAATTTGGCCCTGGAGGAGACACGTGATACCTTGATTAAATTCCATTCACCTTAAAAGATCGAATATAGAGAGTGCGAGTAGTTTTAGGGTCACGTGCAATGAAAACCCGATCGTCACGTGGCAAATAAACGTGGGTATAATTATAAATTTATTTTTCAGATTTTAATGTATCACACAAAGCCTATTTTCACTAGGAACATTAGGTATGTGTCCGCCTTAGATTTTTTTGGAATGTTTTATTGGATTGAAAATGCTTTTAGTTATGAAAAACACCAAACAGAATTCAAATTTTCGAAGAAGGCTGCATTCCAAGGCCAAACTACCTCTATGTAGAATTTTCGTACACAAAAAATGTATTTGAAACGATTTCAGAGAAGAATATTTTGGATTCGTTTTGTTTGCTACGTTTGAGGGGGTGTTTTACTCGAAGGAAAAGAGCTCCTTTTCTGAAGAAACAAAAAGTGGATATCATTCAATTTTTTATTTCTCTGCGAAACTAATATTTTTCTCGTAAATCGTCTCAAATAAATATTAGTGTAAAAAAAAATTACACAGGGGTTGGTCATCCATGGGAAGCCACCCTCTCTATAATTTCGGGACGACGAGACGCTACATTGTTTGTAAGCTTTCGAAGCTATAGCGATTTAAAAATGGATTTTTTAAAGATTCAAAAATTATAAAAAATTATGGCTAGAACTTCAATGGTTTTGAAATAAAAATTAGTCAAAGTAGGCGCCGAGCGCCTACAATGAAGGATTTCGTAGCCTATTAAGACATTAATTTAAGTCTTAATAAGAATCTTAACTAATTTTTTTTTTAATTTTGAAAAAAAAGTTATGAAAAAAATTTGAAATTTTTTTTTTTTAATTATCTTCCTTAAAAAAACGTAATTAAGTCGTTGAAAATTCCCCATAGCAAACTCTCCCCCCCCCACCTCATCCACACTCCCCTCTCCTTACTTCCCCTCCTTGGAAAATAGTACAACGGCCGGACAGACACCCGACCGAATCAGCCCGTGGCTACGAAACCCTAGAAAGAGATAAAAACTTGTTTGACCAATTTTTCGACCACACAAATTAAATTCTTTTTTAATTAAATTATAAGTAACCATATTTCTGTCAATTATTGACTGATTTGCATGAAAAATTTCACAATCAATGAAAATCAGTAAAAATAAGTTGTATGCGTGAAACTTAGGCATAAATTGTACATTGTTCCCGAAAATTGCCGTAGTGAGGTAACGAAAAGCGCATACCACCGATATTTTTAAACCTTCGTAAATCGATGTATTTCCATGCATTTATTACGAAAATGGCAATAAAAATATCCGAAAATTTAATTTCCAAGGGCAAAATTGAAAAAAAAATGTTTAAAAATAAAAATGCAGGGGATAGCCTGTTTTTTGAACGGGCTATACTGGAAAAAAGATAGGGTTGGGTAAGATCACACTTCTATCCCCTTTCAAGTATATAGTCCCTTTCAACTCGTAGGGTAGAAGAAAATAGGCATTCTAGGGTGTAGTGTGTTTTGTTAAAGAGGCTATATTTGAAAAAAGGACAGGGCCGAGTATAGGAGCACCACATAGGAAACCAGTAGTATTTCTTTTTCATTATGATGTGAAAAGCGAAAATACAACCATATCCCATTTCCAGTAAACTTTCTTTTCATTATATGAGAAAAGTAAAGGTGCTATACCATATCCCATTTCCAGAAGTCCCATTTCATCTTGAAGGGTAGACAAAAAAAAAGATAAATTCTGGAGGGTAGCATTTTTTAAAGAGTATAATAAAAATACTAATTTTAAAGTTGCATTTTTGGATGATGGAAGTTTGGATGAACAATTAATCAAAATTACCATATGGAGGCAGAACAGCAGGATAAAAATAAAAATGATCAAAAGAGTAAAGTACAATAGTGGCCCTTAAATGATACAGGCAGGGACAACAGAAAGTTAAGGAAAAAATTTAGAAAGGAATAAAAGAAAATCTTGAAATTCGTTATGGAGTTTTGAAATTCGTATACGTAATAGTAAATTATAAGTAAAATCCATAAAAGAGATTATATATTGAAAGCACTGAAATTTATATAACATTATGCATGGACAGGTATGAAATTAAAAAAATATTTTAAAAATATCGAATACGGTATTTTTCTAAACTTCACTCTAATGTCTAAAACAAGATTTTTTTAGGTTATTAGTATAGTATATTCTATAAAGGTGTGCAAAATTTTCGCAACTCGAACCGAAAACCCGACCCAAAAACTCAATATCCAAACTGGTCCAAAAATTCACGGTAACTTTGGCAGTAATTCATGGTAACTTACCATAAATTTCCGGAAATTTTGGGTTTTTGAATTTTCGGATCGGGTTGCAAACCCAAAATCTGGTAAAACCCAACCTGAAGTCATTTTGCGCATCATTAAACACTAATATTATGCTCATTAACCGCGCTTTGAGAAAAAAATTAAGAACTTTCATCGCAAACTAATCAGAAAAAGTCAAAGAAAACGTTGCGTATTTTGTTTAGTATCCATCGACGTAACCTTACTGCTGGTTTCTACTTAGAGAAAACCAATAATAAACTATTACCCTCCCGAAAAATGTTTGCCAAAACGGTAATGAATATGTAAGTTTGTGGAGTGGATACTTTTACAAGCTCATTTTTTAGTGCTTCTCAATCTCACTTAAAGGAAAAAATACAATTTTGAAAAATTTTCTTATTTCAAAACTGCCCTATATGTGGAGAATTACCCATATGTACTATAAAGAATATTGAAGTACAAGTTATTATGAATTGTATCATTTTCGAATCTGGATGTCAAGGGTCATCGAGCGATGCGGGTCATTGTTAGAAGGCAAGGTGCCATGAAAACGGAGTGCATAAAATTACATTGGCAGTCGATGTACGATGAACGTAACTTGGTACTTGTAGAACTTTAGTTATTTGTTTGAATGCAAGCCTCACTGCCTCTTTGTCTTTGTTTTCAAACGACGTGACGTTCCTTGCCAAATGACTTTATCATCCGGGACATTATACATGTATGCCATCAAGTTTGTTTCTCTTGGGAAAATTCCGCAACTCGTTTTCAATAAGGTTTTGCTTATTGCTGATTAGATATAATTTTAAATTACACGAGCAAGTAGGTTCAATGTAGTAAATACTCGTTAGCCATGGATTCATGGTAGTTCCGGTCTTTACTTGCATTAAGAAGCGATGACCTATCGAGATTGGATAAGAAAATAGAAGGGAAATAAAACGATTGATTGTATTAACAAAAAGTCTATTCGTCTATAATATAACAGTTATTAGAAAATGTGTTTTTTGTCTCAGAATGGTTCTTAATCTTAAATCTTATGAGACTGAGTCTAGTGATAAGCTGAGATTGTCTTCGGATTGTCTCCTTTTTCCAGAGAGCCGATTTTAATCAGTATCACAGGTGCGATACTCTGATAACAATATCCCAATTAGACATCTTTAGAATTTTTAACGCTCTCAAAAAACTTATTATTATTATTATCAGTCAGTGCACGTGGATAAATCGGACTTTATAATCAGGTTGAAAAATACAAACTGAATATTGATCTGAATTGAACTTAATATCTCTTACTTGAAAAAATTGATAGATATGATAAAAACTCCGTGTTTGCTTTTTGAATCGCAATATGATTACAATCGAACAACCACGATTGTAACCTTATTTATATTCTTAAAAATGTATTCAGAAGGAAAAGCTTCTAAATTGTTATTATTTCTTTTTGTAGAAGTAATTATTTGGAACTAATGAAAGACTTATGAAAAAATGGCTTAATTTCTGAATAAGAGAAATGATTGATTTGGATTAGTTCGAAATGAAAATAAAGATGACTATGTAGCCTGAAATCGATTGGAATTAATTCAGGTTGCCAGCTGGACCGGGCAACCCGGAAAATGACCGGGAATTTTTCAAGACGGGAAAACCCCGGGAAATGAGAATGGATTTATTTTTGGTCTGGGAATTTGAAAAAGTGTTAGAAGAAAAATCTATTCAAACATTTGAAATATCATAACTTTCATGTCACATGAACTTTGAACTTTTAGTTCAAAAATTTTTCAATTTAGGTCTTTATTTTTAAGCATACATTTTCAATTTAGATCATTTTTAAGTGCACTTTTAAAGACCTAAACAATTAGAAAACAATTAAAAGCGTGTGAAATTGCAAATTTCGGATAACAAACGTTTTAAGCTGATTAACTGTAGATATGATTGTAAAAATTGTTATATTTAACGTAATTTCGGTACAAATAGTCCCTTTTCCAGGTCCCGCTATTCATAGCAAAAAAATCCGACTATTTGTACCGAAATTTCGATAATCATAGCTACGGCCCTAAACAAATGTAAACATCCGATTAAAACTTCATAACTTATTTTCAATTTTCCAATGCTTTCAAATTAACAGATTCATAATAAAACGCTGTTATTCAATTTCAAATCCTGTTAAAATATTGTTTCAGTCTGAAATATTCAATTTTTAACCCATTCAATTTGAAATTTTTTAATTAGAAAAAAGACATTTTTTAACATTTAGCCATTTTTGACTGTTTATTTAAAATGAGAAATTATAAATAAAATAGACCTAACTGAACAATTTGAAACTGAATTGTTTAAAATAGAATGACCTGAATCGTAAAAGTTTCAGAATGTAAAATCTAAACTTTCAACGTTAGAATTTTGATTGTTTAATTTAAAAAGAAATTAATTTGTAAGTGAAATTGTTGAATTTCGATATATAAGTAAAAATTAAACAACTATTCATTTCAAACGGCTTAAAATTGAAATATGTAATTCAACTTCTAATTTAAAAAGTTTTCAATTAGGAACAAAATTTTAAATCGTTCTTTTTTAAAAGTTTCTAACTTAAAATTGTTTTAAAATGATATAATTT
>CAKNWT010322200.1:3275-23107 GCA_932066315.1 Andricus coriarius
AAGTCCACGTGCACAGATGGTAGCCTCTCAAATGTTCACGTCTCAATTAATACGATTAGATTTGCAACTGGAAAGCACACGTGCACAAACTGTCTCCTCTCAGCTGTGCACGTCTCAATTAATTGGCTCATATTTTCAACTCACAACTGAGACTGGGTTCCTTAAATCTTTTACAGGATTTCTCGTGGGTTTTTTATATTTTCTTATTTTTATACATATATTTTTTTCATTTAGTTTGAAATTTCTTTGGCTGTTTTAGTTGAGGACAGCTAAGTCGGGGTTCGTTAAATATATTTGTAGTGGTTTCTTGTGTATATTTAATATCCTTGTGTAGGCGATGCTATGCACGAGAATCTCTGGTAGATGTCTGGGATAATTATTTTTCATTTGAGAGTTTTTTTATGGTTTTAGTTCAAGGCATCTGAGACGGGCCTCATTAAATCTGCTTGGGGTAGTTCTTACGAGTTGTCGAATGTTAATGCGGCGATAGCGATTCTAACTTGAGTTTTGGGAAGGTCTCTTTGGTAATTATTTTTAACATGAATTTTTTGGTCAGATTTACATAAAGGCAGCAGAGACAGGGTTTGTTTAATGTGCTAGGGGTACTTCTCGGGGTTGGTGAATATTAATGCGGTGATAGCGATGTTAACAACGATTTTGGGAAGGTGTCTGGAGTGTTTATTTCCAATTTGAATTTTTCTTGGCTTCTTTAGACGGAGGTAGCTGAGACAAGGTTAGTTAAATGTGCTAGGGGTTGTTTTTTGTGTTGTTGAGTATTTCTTTGGCAGTTTTAGTTAAAGGCAGCTAAAAGGGGTTTCGTTGAATGTACCGGAGGTTATTTTTTTGGATTTCTGAACATTAGTGTGCTGTTGAGGATATGAACTTCAGTCTTAGCCAGGTGATAGGGTTCTCATTTTTTATTTCAAATTGTTTTGGCTGTTTCAGTTAAAGGCAGGTGAGACGTGGTTAATTAAATGTACTAGGAGTTGTTTTTTAGTGTTGTTGAATATCACTGTGGAAATAAGGATATGAACTAATGCCTTGCGTAGATGTGTAGGTTGAATATTTTTATTTTTAAATTTTTTGACTGTTCTAGTTGAAGGCAGCTGAGACGCGGTTAGCTTTGTATTATGGGTTATTTCGTATGGTTATTGAATATTATTGCGTGGATGAGGATATGAACGAGAGTCTCGGGTAGGTGCCTGGATTCTTTATTTTTCATTTTTAAATTTTACGGCAGTTTTAATTGAAGGCAGCTAAGATTGGATTCGTTAAATGTACTAGAGGTGGTTTTTGGCGTTGTTGTGATTATTATTGTATACACAAGGATATGAACAAGAGTTTCGGAAAGGTGCCTGGGTTGATTATTTTCAAATTGAAATTTTTTTGGTACTTTTAGTTAAAAGCAGCGGAGACGGGATTCTTGATATAAAATAGGAAATATTTTTTTAAATTATTTATTAACCTGTTTATAGCAGCTAGAGTCATGGGAAGGTGTCCTATTTGATTATTTTCAATTAGAAACTGTTGGCGGTCTTGGGTTTATTTAATATCCTAGGGGTAGTTCTTAGGGGTTGATGAATATTACTGCAGCGATGGTAATATTAACTAGAGTTTTAGAAAAGTTTCCAGCCAACATCAGATTTTTTGCGAAAAATACAATAGCCCAAAAATAGCCCGAAATTCTGATAGCTTTACACTTAGTTTAGGTGCATATTTTATTTTAAGTGCAGTTTTTAAGAGATAGGGATTATTATTTTTTTAATCATTTCTGCAGCTTTGGAGGGTTTAAAGTAGTCCAAAATTCTGGCGTTATTGATTTTTCCAATTTCTCAAATTTGCTGTAGTGGAGCTGCTGGCGGTCAGCACCTCCGCCAATCTGCAAAAGAGCAATTTATTAGTAGGCGCTTGCTAGATTAATTATAGCTCTTCCTTTATAATAAATAAATATATTATGGAATAGCACGCTTCAAGAGGAGAAGAACCTACAAAAAAAGTGCTCAATAAAAAAAAATTTGGTATGGTATGCTTTTTCGAGCATTTTGGTTTAAAACATTGGGAATAAGGATCTACATGCATGTACAATATTTACTGGTTTAAAATATCATTATTAGTTTTGTACTCATTATATAAAAAGTGTTTGTAAATTAAAACTTCTGCTATCAATTTTTATTTGTACTATAGCTACCTTGATGATTCACATTTTCGTTACTCCTCCCAAAGTTTGCAATAAAGTCCCTTGTTTTGGGCTGCATACCTGATGATATTGCTGTGAAAAGGCAAATAAGATTAATGAATTTGTGATGTTAAAAATGTGACCACCCCCCTAAGCCATGCTTGTAAAGTGATGGTTCTCGTGGCACTTTGGCACCTAGGGATTACGAAGGTGTCCTAACGACCTCTCGGGGACACCGGACGACCTCTCCGAGTAATTAGTCTTACCCCCTGCATGCAGGGCTCTGCAGGGCGGCGCTTTTATTTCCCTAGCTTCTCGTGGGATTAAAATGAACGCGTTTAAAAACGAAAAAGGAAAAGGAGGAGGAAGAGATGTGGCGGAGGGGGGAGACACACTGTGCCTCAACGGGTCTAACATAACGCTTTTCTTCCCATCTGTCTCTCCGGCAAGCCAAATTCAGGTAGCCGCTGTACCCCCAGCTCCCTCGGGAGCTGAGAGATCGACGGTCTCTCTGAACGACGCTATGGTAACGAGAGAGGGCAATCAGTCCCCCAAAAAGAAGAAACTCATCAACGGTACCCTGAAAAGGAGACTGAAGAGGCAAGCGCAGCAGGCTAGCAGAGCAACTGCGGGAACAGGAACATTGGAAGCTAGATGGCCGACATCCGGCACAGAGGCCCAGAAGAGAGGTAGGGGCTCAGAGGACACCCCACCGGGGTTAGCTAAGCTTTTGAAGAGGCACAAGAGCGCCCAGGAGCCGACAAACAGAGTCGTCGGGAGCTGGACTAACGGTCGCTCAGAGGACTAGCCCCATGGCGATGGTGGTGGCCGATATCAACTACCCAGACTCGATTCTCACTACAGAGCTGTATGAGATCTTCAGTGGGCTATCCGGTGGGCGCTCGAAAGAATGTCCCCAGATCAATGGCCGCAATTCGTGACCTTCTTCTGCAGGGTACGGGTCTTCGTATTTGTGGCAGCCGACCTAACGACTAAAGCTTGGCTACTCAAAGCAGTGGTCGAGACAAAGCCGTGGGAAGACGCAGCTCTAAAGGTGGGTGGGGTTGAGTTGCTCCAGAAAATGGCGAGCGCTACGGCGTGGTTCCCGGGTAAACTGGAAGAACCGTCGAAAGTACTCCGGTGGTTGGAGGTATTTAACCCCTCACTTAAGACAGCGTCCTGGCGAATCGTCAGGCACGATATGCCTCAGGAAGAGAACACAATAGGCAACACCAGACATCTCCTAGTGTGCAGATTTCTGAGTCTTAGACGAGGGCTCTTGTGGCCTTTAACAACAGGCCCTTCTATTATTTTGAACAGGTGAACTTTAGGGTTGCCGGTTAGGGACAGGAGGAGCCTGATTATACACAGGAAGATCGGGAGCAGACCTAAATGATTGCCCCTCGTCTAACCATTACCAAAATTAACTTGCGTCACAGCCAAGGCGACTTTGCAGTTTTTCTGAGGGGCATGGCTGCGAGGCACACAGGTATCTTGCTTAACCAAGAACCTTAGTTACTTCGAGATACCATAAGGGGATTAGGGGGGCTGGCCTTTTTTGTTAAAGGGACCCCAAGGCGGCCAAACCAATGACCTGCATACTAGCGAAGGGAGTTAACGCTGTTCCGCAGCTTGAGCTATGTTCGACAGACCTAATGCTGATAGCCACGGATCTCAAAGGAATAGGAAGGCCAGCTCTGTGATCGGCTCATTTCCCTTATAACAGCGATACCAACCCACCAGTGGAGGTATGTGCAATGTACACTGGTGGAATATTGCAAGGTAAGGCTTATTCCTCTTCTGCTGGGATGCGATGCTAATTTCCACCATTCTTTGTGGGGCAGCACGGACATCAACTCAAGAGGTAATGACCTACTGGAATACCTAATCACCACTGATTTCGATATTCCTAACGAGGAGAAAACCCCGACGAAGATAATATCAAGAAGTGGAGAGTTTCAGATGACCCCTGTCTCTCAGATGACTCACAGATAGACTTCGTGTTGGAATCCATTCTATCCGCTGGCCCTAAATGGGGCAGAAATCCAAGAAGAACGGACTGGGATCAATTTCCCACAGAACTAAGATTTGCACTTTCAAAGGTTCCCAGGTCAATTCGAGACGTGGATACCATAAGGATGGCAGCCAAAATTTTCACGGAAGCCATCAAAGCTACTTATGAGAGTAATTGTCGACCTAAAAGAGTCCGAAAGGCTTCGGAGACACACTGGCGGAATGAGAAATTTGAAGAGCTTCGCAGGGAAACCAGAGAGAGGTTCAGACGTGCCAGTACTGGCAAAACGTAGGAACTATGGTCCTCATTTACATCGATGAGGGATGAATACAGGGGTGCAATACGTAAGACGAAGCAAGAAAGCTGGAACAACTTTCGCAGGGCATCGAGAAGGGACCTGAGGTGGTTAGAGTGGATAAGCTGCGTCCTCGAAATCCGGACGCTATTCTCGGCACTCTGGAATTTCCCGGGGTACTCAGAGTCGGATGGGGATACCTTGGATCACCTGATCAAGGCACATTTCCCGGGGTTTTCAAGGTTCAGAGAAAAGGAGACGACACCCCAGAGGCAACCAAAGTCGCCTGCGGCCGAACTGGGCTCGAAACGGCGGCTAGCCAACGAGACTGTCACCCCCGCCAGGGTCAGGTGGGCCCTTAAGTCCTTCAATCCTCACAAGTCTTCTGGTCCAGATGGCATATATCCAATTCTCCTACAGATTGCTGGAAAGATCATCATAGGACCGCTATTGAGACTTGCTAGGGCTAGTCTGACGTTGGGACATGTCCTGGCAGCATGGAGGGGTACGAGAGTGGTCTTTATTCCGAAAGCAGGTAGGATCAATTATAACTTATGCAAGGATTTCCGTCCCATCAGCTTAACATCTTTCCTACTAAAAACCGTTAAAAAGACTTGTGGATAGATATATCCACGATAAGGTTTTGTCAAGGAGGCCACTTCACACGGAGTAACATGCCTATATGGCTGGTCACTCGATGGAGCCGGCCCTAAGCGGAGCAGTAAACCTAATTGAGGGACAACTGAAGGAGAAGGGCATTTTGCATAAGAAGCTGTTCTGGAATGAGCACCTGGAAAACAAGTGCAAGAAGCTAGTAGCGACTCTATGGCTCTGTTGGATAGCCATACGAAAAAGCTGGGACTTGAAACCGGAGACACGTATGTGGATGTACACAGCGATCTTGCGACCCAGGCTGACCTATGCGGTGGCGGTCTGGTGGATCAGAATCGAGCTGTCCACTGTGAAGTATCGACTGTAAAGGATCAGGGAAATGATTTTGAGAGGCGTCACTGGCGCCTCGAAGTCGACACTCACGATGACCACGAGATCCCAGTCCACATCTCGAGGAGGCCGACACTGAACATGCCCAGGGACAAAATAGCCACTCGCTACCTCTTCGACAAGAAGTATCGAGTTAGCCGATCCACTAAGGAGGAATGGGTTGACGGCGTCGCATGCCTGTCCAGTGATAGAGGCAACTGGTTTACAGATGGCTTCAGGAACGAGGGAAACGCAGGAGCCGGTGTATATCGTAGAAGGAAGATAATGGGCTTCACAATCGAGATGGGGTCTTACGCCACAGTTCTACAATCTGAGATTATGGCCTTACTACAGTGCGTCTACAAAGGCAAAAGAGTATGACAACAATAGAAACATTTGTATCTGCTCAGACAGCAGGGCTGGTATGTTGGCCTTGAATGGAGCAACGACCACGTCGCTAATAGTATGGGAATGCTTTGAGGCACTTAATGTGTTAGCGACGGAAAACCGAGTTACTCTGCTATGGATCCCTGGACACAGAGGTATCAAGGGCAATGAGATATCAGAAAGGCTAGTCAAATTAGCAGCAAGAAGAAAATTTACTGGACCCGAGCCAGTTGTAGGTATTTCCAGTAAGTCAGCCACTGAAGAAATTAAGAGTTGGCTGACTGAGGAACATCAGAATTAGTGGGATTTGGTCTCTTGTTGCAGACAGGCCAAAACACTCCTGGACTCAAGGCTTCACTCTAACCGAGCGAGGGAAATACTCAAGCTCGGGAGGAACGAAATCAAAGACCTAACAGAAATGTTTATTGGACATGAAAACCTCGGATATCACAGATATAAGATAGGACTCGCGGATAGTTTCCCCTGTCGTTTGTGCCGGAAGGACAATGAGACAGCTACTCACATCATTTATGACTGCCCTGCGTTTGCGGCGAAACGTCTAACACTCACAGGCAATTCCTGCATCAGTGAGTCAGAGATATCAGCCAACAGTTTAGCTGCAGTCCTCTCCCTATGGAGAGGGCTTTGAGGGTCACACTTAGGCTCACAAGGGGACGCGACGGGATTACCCAAGCGTCAGGGGCTGTTACGGTCTCCACAAAAAACTAATAATAATAATACTTAATCTATTTTACCTTACTTAAGTACAATCAAAATTAAAATCTTTAAATTTGAAGAAAAAAGTGATGCGGAATTTACAGGGTGATTTGTTTGAAAACTGATTCAGATGCTCTGTAAATCCCGGATTTTTTATTTTTCCTTCCTAGGAGATTTTTTTTTCTTAGAAACCTAGAAAAGTTACGAAATTTCAAATTTTAAAGGGAACAGTTTCATATTCCGGCTTAAAAAACTTTAAAATTCGGCAAAAATCGGCAAAGGAAAATTTAATCCTCTGAGGTATGAAGTTTTAATTGAAAAAACTATAAAACTCAAATTAAGATAAGTAAGTCCTAAAAGTCTATCTAATTACTTAAGAGAAAGGAAATAATAATATTTGTTTGTTACCATAGAGTTTACATAGTATTTCACATTCATTAGTATATAATGTATATATTTCAATTTACTTACTGTAAAAAAGAAAATTAAACAATACAATAATAATCTATTCTTTACTTACCAATTGAATTGAGAATAACGTATGAGGTTAAGACCAGAGCATGAGAGATTCTCATTTTTTCGAAAGATACGAAAAACTGATTAACGTAGAATCTTGAGAAGAGCGTAACTAATGAATATTTTGATGTTTAATGTACAAATTCTGTTCTGGGATATTTGTGTTGACTTCTACCAGATCATAAATTGCGTACATGAAACATTTTAGGAGTTGGTGCCATGAAATATTTAAATAAAGTAGAAGTTAAACTCTCGCACGTGTATAATTATTTTACCTTGAGAAGCTCAGATAATTCATGTTTGAAGTAAGTTTATGTATTATACTATTTTATCTCGAGAAGATCAGAAAATTTAACATAATGTATACAGAATAAATGTAAAATCGCTCGTTCACAAATTTTTTTCAAAAAAGTGTATTACGTTCATTAAAATTCATCCAAGATCATACGTTAGATAATGCCTCTTTCTTCAAAAATATGAATAATGTGTCATGTAGATGTTAAAAAACTGAAGAAAAAAATTGTTTAATCCCATTTAACAGAATTTTTATGTGCAAAATAGTTCATCAAACGAAGGCAATTCATCTCGAAAACAATATCAATTTATCATATATCAGTCATTTTTAAAAACAAAAAAATCGTTGCTTTCTTTGGAATTATCCGAAAAGTTGAAAATGATTTTGGAACTAAATAAGATACATTACATAACACCTTGTGTAACTGTTATTACAATTGAATTATTACAAAAAATATGTCAATCTACCGATTTCCTCATAAAAAAATTATTTTTTCATCAATTATTTCTCGTTTTAGCCGAACGCATAGATACGGTAACTTGCGAAGCGCTTATAAGCAATAAAGATATAGAGGGCGCATGGACTTTGTTACAGGATATCATTGTTAAAACTGCGACTAAAGTTTGTGGTACGGCGGTTGTAAGAAGAAAGTCTGATGATGCATCTCATTTGTGACGATATGCGCTATACGAAGAATGACTCTGTTGTGGAGACACTCAAAAGTCGCGAAATGGAGGACTTATGGTGCAAGCTTTTGTTTAGTGGGTTAACTATCGGTTTTCCCATGCGTTCCATGGAACACGGGCCCCCAAGATCCCGATGTCGAGGGATCTGAAGTCGTCGGATAAGACGTTTTTATCTGCATCGGAGAGCATTCTTTGTAGATGTTACGCCCTGAATGCGGTTCTGTGGCACGCTCAGGTATGTATAAGTCTGCGAGTTAATATATGAGGTGAAGATCCGGTCCAGATGTTGCGGTGTAAACGTAACTTCTTCCTACAAAAGTTTTTGATACCATCTATTCCTGCAGCTGAGATTTTCTTTGTGCCCCTCATTGCTTTCTTCACCTCTTTCCACAAAGCTCCTTCAGGCGGATGACATTCTGAGTGTTTTTCCACAATTTGTGTGGCCTAGTAAACCTGTCTCCAAAAATTTTCGACCTCCTCGGGCTTGGGCGGATTTTCGACAAACACAGGGAAATCGCTGAAGAGACACGATATGTCAGCGAAAAACTGTTGATTTTCAACAGCTTTAAATTCTTGAGTACGTGATAATCGATCCTTAGTTCGCGCGAGAACTGTCGTACCTTGCCAGTGAACTTCCAGCCAGATGCATCCGCCAAGGCTCTCGCTGCCTTATACACAGTACAATTGATGATCCAGAGGTCGGACTCTGAAAAAATCTCCAAGAAGCGCGTCATCCACTTGAGCCAGATTTTCGGGTTTCAGAGATGTTGATGTCTCTCTTGGTCCTGAAGCATTGCTCTGTCCCTACTGGATGCCTGCCCGTGGTTGTTCTTAGTGTTGCCTCTCATTCTCTGCTGTTGTCTTGTTCTGGCCGCAGCATGGTATGAGCTCCATGTACATAACATGATTTCAGGAAGTGCTCGGCTTGGTTTGGTAGCAGTTATTGCGCAAAGCGCGAGAGTTCTTGATGTTTCGCATGCCACAGACCATGCAGTCGCGCCATGTAGCCTCTTCGTTCATGAGCTTTATTGGTATCGTAGCACACTCATAGGTCGTCCCTCAGTCAGACCGACCACCCGAAACCATTAAAACGTTGCCGGTCCATCGTATTTTCTCCATTTTGATTGGCTTTTTTCAACTCTGGATTGTTCGGCATTGTTGTCCTACCCATTGTCGGGAGGTAGCGCGTTCGCGGTTTTTGATCCATATTTAGAAAAATATGTTTCATTTCGTCCCACGAGAGATTAGGGAAAGAGTTTGTTCCCCGTCATAGAGCCCCGCATGTAAGGGTCATACTATATGGGCACGTCAAAGCAAAAAAAAAATACTCTTTAGAGTCATACGCAGAATGCCTGAAGATGCAGATAGCGCAACGATCGTTGTCTCGTTTTTCCGCACGACTCTGATGAGTCTTTCTTTTGCTCTGACGTGCTCATACCTATATTCTGATATGTCGTCTGGTATCCTAGAGCTACTGGTTAAGACACCACTCGCTTGCACCATGTTGCCATGGCTTGCGGGTTTTTCCATCAAGACCATCCCTGGACTATTGTCCGCGCATGCTTGTTTAATTCGTATGAATATTCAACAGTAACCCTTGGTACAGAGGGAACCTCTATCTGCAACCAGAAGACGCGCCTGGTAGCCTGTTCAAAGACTCTCCGTGTCGGTTCATAAAGAGACTGAATGTGTCTAGACAGTTCATGAGCTGCTAGCTAAAAGTAATAAATTTTATGGATCAACCAGTACACATTCAACAAGTCAAACCTGCTGACAATCAAGCAGCACATTGTTAACAAAATACGGGTGTTGTTTGACGCAAGTAGTAGAATGCAGAAGAGAGAATGATAAGTCAGGCAGAATCGAAATTTTCTCGCTGACCAATCCCGCGTCTTCAGCGATCTCCTAGTTTCTAAAAAAAATCGGCCCAAGCCCGACGAGGTCAAGACTTTTTGAAGAGAGGTTTACGAGGGCCAATCGCAATTGAAGGAAAACACTGATAATATCATCCGCTTTAAGGATCCTTGCGACAAGCTTAGAACATTTGAGGTGGAACGTCCATCAATCCCTCCCAAGGAATTAAAGAAAACACTGAGGGTCATGAAGAATTTCTCCGCTGCAGGATTAGATGATATCATGAACTTCTGATGGAAGAAGTTAACTTCTACACACCGTTATCTTGTCCGCATCTTCACTTGATATTTGAATTCGAAGACGCCGATTCCGCAGTCGCTGGTGTTTCCTACCGAAGAAAGGCGACTTTTGAAGCCCAAAGAACCAATAACTTGTCTAAACACGTTGTATAAGATCTTTACAGCTATCCTGAATGACAGGATTGTTCGGATACTTTGACCTGTAGGGGAGGTTTGTACGAACGTACCAAATACACCTCGGATTTTAGAAACAATGTTGTTAAAAATACAATTCCACGCCTTCATTCAATACAAGTCTATATGCTGACAACGCCGTCTATGATACTATATACGAAATGGGCCGTGTATGAGACTATATGAAATTTGTGCCGAGTATGAGTCTATTTGAATTTTGACGATTTTGAGTTATTATTATATACTAATGGAGTAAACAATCCTGCATCGTTTTTTAAAATATTTAACAATACTGTGAAGTATTAAAGGAATAAAAAGGAATATATAAATTAGTATTTTTCTTCAAATTGCGTGCATTATGGCTGTATGTGCATGTCGTAAATTCCGAAGCAAGGGCGGCAAAATAATATAAATTAAAAATATGTGAAAGAATGTAAATATTCTTGAAAAAGTATATCTTTTTCAAAACACAACGCAGGAAATTCTATTTATATGATCTTATTCAAAAGTCACAGTCGAAATACAATTATCGACGGAATTATACTTTCTTGTCATTACATAAGGGGTATCGTTTTTTAATTCAGTGGTTGCAATTGTGTATGTTGTATCCACACCAAGGATACCATGTGAAATTTGGCGGTAATATTTGTGATGTATGAAGCCGGATTGCCGAATGGACTAAATAATAGAGATATAATAATTTTATATAGTTTTAAGAAGGCATTTAAATGATTTAGGTGAGTCATCGTTTCCGATCGATTTGAGTTTAGTGAGACGAGACTTGGTCAACGAAGGTAGGTTTAAAAACAATCGTATTTAACTCAAAAATTTCAGAATGTCGTACAAATAAATTCAAGTAAGCTGCTAAAAATCAATATTATAAAGAGTTATAAGAAACAATGTTGGCAATAATTCATTTAACTCAATGATTTGAAAATAAGGAAAATGACGAAACTTATGAAGAGTTTATGGATGGAATTTCAGCTCTTGATGACTGTGATACCCTAACGATACCACCAAAAGAATTAATCCAGAGTGAGAAGGTAAATAAAATAGAATCATTTTTATTATTATTGTGAATTAAGGTTTTTAAATTGATGAGTTTAATTTTGAGGTCTTCAAAAGTATACAGCCACCAAAAAATTGGTAGCTGTCAGCAGTATTGAAAAAATGTTATTCTCAGACATTCAAAACATAAATTGTTATTATAAATAAGTCACTACTAATGTAAGCATTTCAAACTAAAAAGTTTTTAATTTTTTAATTTGCAGTAAATAATTTTGAAGTTCAAGGCTTTAAAATATAAATTATTTTCTATTTGAAGGGCTTACCCAGAAGAAAAAACTCAAGTGGAATTCTTCGTGGAAAACCACGTAGGACTGCACGTGGATTAAGGAATTCCATATGGAAGTCTACGTGGGGTTATGGATTTCCACGTGAATTTTAGAAGGAATTCCACGTAAAACCCCGCGTCAAATCCCACGTGGATTGTTTTAATATACCTCTCGAATTTCACGTGAAATTCCACGTAGAACTGCCACGTTTAATTCCAAGTAGATTTCTAGGTGGATTTCTTCACCTGAGAAAATAATACAATTAAAAATTTTAAATATTTAATATTTTATCAATTAAATTTGAAGGCTTGAATAATTTAAAAATCCTTTAGTTTCAATTTTGAAGTTAAGGTATTTTAAAATTAAGAATTGCTTTTAGGTCATTGATGCTGATATTACGAACATTGATGAATTTCCAATAGTAAATGTTGTCCGACTGCCTACGATGGAAAAAATTCTGCCTAGTTCGTCTCACGTTCCTGAATCGAAAACATTAACTGGGAAGAGAAAATCCTGTGAGTCTCAATGAAAAATAAATGTGAAGAAGTAGGCTTGCAATACTGGACGAGAATATTTAAAAGTTAAATAGAACTGGCTGCTGAACGAAAAATAGGGAATGACTGCCAAGATAACTGCAAATTTCGTTGCCATAAATTATTTGGCATGACCGATCGTGTAAAAGTATATACAGATTATTAGAAACTAGGTGATCACACAGGGCAGTGGGACTTCATTAACAAATATATCTTTTTTCCTGCACCGAAGAGACGAACAATAACACTTGACTTGTAAATTGTTTTTTCTCGATTCTCTGGGCATATCACATACTTGCGTGAACACTGCCTTGCTAAAGTACGAAGGGGGCTGCGGTATGTCTCCGGATAAGAGAGGGAAAATTAGCAAAGCGAATGTTATGAAATCGGAGGCATTAAAACAAAGTGTTAGAGATCACATCAACATGTTTCCGGTGGTTGAATCGCACTGTGCGCGAAAGCCCAGTAACAAACAATACTTGGAACAAAGTCTGAATGTAAGTGTAATGCATCGATTATATGAAGTTTGGATGAGAGAGGAACGAAAAGGAGAATCTATTGCTAGTGAGCGATGTTATTGCGATGTGTTCAACTTAGAATACAATTTTGGATTTTTCATGCCAAAGAAGAATCAATGCAGTATTTGTAACGTTTACAAAGAAGCTGACGAGCAAGTCAAAATGAAATTACAGGATGATTACGATAATATCCTAGCAAATAAGACTGCAGCTCGGGCTGAAAAAAGCTGACAAAACGGAAGCTGTAAAAAACAATTCCATCTGTTTCTCTTGCTTTGATTTACAGAAAGTCTCAAGCACCCCTAAAAGTGAGGTAGGACTTCTTTATTATAAAAGAAAGCTCAGCGTTTATAACTTCACTTTATTTGATGGCGGAGCAAAGCGTGCTTATTGCTACTTGTGGGATGAAGTTGCAGCAAATCGAGGTGCGAATGAAGTCGCAAGTTGTCTTTCAGAATTCATTCGCACGCAATGTACAGAACTGGGAAAGACAGACTTCAGACTCTTTTCTGACAATGCTGCAAGTCAGAATAAGAATCGTTACCTTTTCTCAATGAAGTTTATGCTGTAATAAAATACAAGGTGATGATCACTCACAAGTTACTAGAAAAAGGACACACGCAAAATGAGGCAGACAGTGACCATGCTCTCATAGAAATAATGAGTCGAAAGCAAGATATATTCGTACCTGAGGAATGGTATGATCTAATAAGAAAGGCGAAGGTCACAGGAGATAAGTACACAGTTTTAAAAATCGATCAAAGCAATATTTTCTATTTTCACACCATGGTCGATGGACAATCTTGGGACAAAAGTATTTTTGGCAAAAAGATATCATGGAGCTAGGTGAGACAAGTGTCAACATCCTCCAAATCACCAGGTGAAGTGCGTCTGAAATACAACCTCCATGATGAGCAAATTATTATCCAAGATCTTTCTGATAATACGAAAATATCTGAATCAACACCAGATGAGCGACCAAAAAGCCTACTTTTGAGGTCAAAATATCTACATATTTTACAATCAATTTTCTTATAAATTTGTTGGTACTGTTTAGTGCTCAAGTAAAATATATTTCAGAATGCAGCACCCGTCAATGAGCAATGCTAAGCAAATTAAGCTTTTTGCTCCTGCCCCTTCTGACCAGGCCAAAGCTGCATCACTGAAGAAGCGAGGACGACGTGCGATGTGCAGAAAACGCTTTACTTGTCGTTACGGATTCAGATGAAGCTAATGCAAGTAATGTACCAAGCAGTGTGAGAAATCCAAAAAGCTTGCATAATAGGTAAATAATACATAAATAATCATACTGCACAGTTAGGCTCACTTTTATTATTTATATTAGAGCAAATCAAATAATAACACAAAAACCTTTATTTCAGCATCATACTTAAACATCGAGATTTGATGTCTTTATGCAAAGACGAAACCATTCCCACAAGATATCATGCGTTCTACGAATCACTGCCCATTGCAGCTATTGAAAATAATGGGAAAAAATGAAGTTGAAACAGTAACTTCATTCCAGAGAAGCCAAAAGTCGAGGAAGGATACATTGTATACTTTAATTTATGAAGAAAAATTATTCTTTACTTGTTGCTAAGCGTGAAAACAGCACAAAATATACTTTAATTTGTTCAAAATAATTTGCGATTTTACGAGTAAAAAACATCAGTAACAATTGTAATTGTTTATTTCGTTTTTTTTAAATCTTAAATTGCTGGTAAATATTACAAATTTAAGTTACGATCCTCATGCCAAATTTATTACTTGAGTCTACGTACTTTATTGCCTGGAATGTACTCTTATTAATATTGCTGAACTTCGATTATTTCTTTCATATGTACTTAAACTTGTAATCACACTAACGTTGGGAAAAAATTATTTTGAAATAATCCACCTGAAATTCTCATTCAACAGTGATTGTATATTATTATATATTTTCATTGACTTCCTTACAGCAAAATTTTAATCAGAAATGCGAATGAAATTAAATTTAACAGTTAATGACAGATAAAAATGAATTATTTGTAATTAAAATGTCATTATATATTAATTCTCCCACCTTCCGGATTTTTACTGCACGTTTAAGACCAATAAAAACTTTTTGTGGAAATAACTGAAAGGTTACATTTGAAGCACTCACTTTAATTACTGTATACTATTATGAAGTTAATTTATGGATATTTTTTTTTATTAATTGATCAATTATTATTAATTGTGAATTGAACGTACGCCAATAATTTATATAATTTTTTTTAATGGAAAGAATTAATTTTTTCTCCACGCTAATATATAATAACATAACCTCAAAAATAACCTTTTCGCTTTTCCTTCATTTTCTACAGCTTTCAAACAATTTGCATAAAGGAACATTATTAAAAAACGTCCATATACTTTAAATATGATCTTCGCTGATTTATTTATCTGAAATTTATTCATTTTAGTTAGTTATTATTAAAATTATACCCATTCTGAAAAAGATACCTACTTATTATTAACGTTTTATACTTTTCAAACTCGTTCGTTGACAGAATTTGGGGGGCAGTATTGAGGTTAGCAGTTAAGTAAGCATTAGCAACCATTTCCATTATTTTAGAGTAGATAGGTTGACTATTTGGTATGAGAAATAGAAATTCACGATTTACAAAAAAAAAATTATCTAGTGGAGAACATTTTTTGTTGAGATATGATTTTGATCCACATTTGTACTTAGGGTCCAAATGCGGATCAGTCTAAGAAAAGCTTAAAAACTAACGTATCATCAAAAAGGCGATATTCTAAAATAATTCTAGGCGACAAAAATCATTTTAGAATTTTCTGCTAATTATGTCTTCGATGACCCGGTATTGGACACGGCCCCTAATGCGGATCACTGCATGTTCCGCGCTAAAAATTCATAAGAATAATATGATAATGAAATAGAAATCTGAATATATTACTTAATACTAACAAATAATAATCTATTTATCAACTTATTTTAAATACGTAGTAATTTTCTGAAAAATATCGGTGATGAAATTAAAATTTAATAAATCTTATATTTATATATACAATTATAAATCTTTATTACCATAGTATTTAATTTTAGACTGGTTCTTGAACAATGTTAAATAATAGTTTTTTATACTATCTATTAAATCAATTATTTGCAAAAAGTGAAGTAATAGTAGTGCTTTATTCGTTTGAGAATCATCTGATTAATACAAATAGGTTACAGTTCAATTCTAAAACTAACTGTTAGTCTAATAAATAAAAACAGAAACTTATATTAAAGGTTGATGGTAAACATTATCCCAGAGGAGATAACGCGTACTTACAACGAAAGAAAATAAGAAAACCTTGAACTATATAATTAATTATAATGCTCATTCGTGAAACTTACCAACATAATAATTTTTTGAGAGAATTTTTATCAGGCTTATCTAGAATATTCAGCCAGGCATTTCTTATCTCACACAGATTCCTACATTCGCTTATACATGAAAATCTTACAGTATTAAAAAATTGACATTCTTCTAAAAGATGGTACACAGGTTTTGTATTAAAAGTATTCTCATGACAGTAGAAACAATAACCGATATTTGCAAACAGTGTACTTAAATCTCAAGTTCATTGATATCATCTTTAATAATCTGTTTTTAGCTTTTCGCAAATGTGGCTAGCTGTAATAAAACAGACTTAAATTTATTAAAAGTTATTTCATTTTCAACGTTTATTCATATTTACTTTTTAAAATAAATATTTCTCGAAAGAGCTACTACTTATATTTATTTTATTTCAAAACTGAACATTTTAAACGGAGAAAACTTGTATTTGTTGCGAATTTTAATCACAAGTTACAAAATTTGTACAATATGTTTTCCAAATTAGCAACTCTAATGACAGAAGAATATTCAATCAAAATATTGGTCTAATTTTTAGTTTGCAATAGAAGAAATATGATTCTCAAAAATTTTTAAATTGTACGCAGTTCGAAGTTAGGACGAAAAACGTTATTTTTCAAAACAGCCATAATTTTCAACTGGCACAAGTTTGTAAAAACCTGATTATTTTCTGAAAATTCGTGCATTTGTGAACATTTCGTGGAAGTGTCATATTTAAAACTCAAATAGTCACTGAAATACTAGAGGATTTGACACTCATTGTAATATCATCTAATTCAACCATGATGAGACATATTAGAGTTGACAAACTTTATAAAAATAATTTTTTGAGTGTATAATAGTGCTGCTGCTTGCCGCAATTGAAATCCAAATGTTCACTTTTAATTTTAAGTGGACAATCCACAAAATTCGGTTTTATAATTGAATGAATTTACGGTAAAAAAATAGCCATCCGCATTTGGAACCCTGACCGGGAATTAATTCTCCTGCCCTAATGGTGTGGAGGAATTTCATTGACCTTTATTATTCTGAAATTCTTTGTGATTATGCGACGGGTGCCTAATGGAGTGTCATCGACTAATTCTGGTGTCAATTCAAACACCGCGCCGCTTTCCATGTTTATGCCCACCCGTTTTCCGTTTTGATCAAATATTCCACGAAGATATGTATGATTACGTTCCATGATTGCAACAGCGTCACCAGTAGATGTTGTTAAAACTTCTTGTTCCTCGGTTGGCATGGGCTTAAATTTATTACGTCCTACTGCGTGCACTAGAATTAGTTTGTCGGCAGGAAAAGTGTATTTTCGAATTTTGAATCGACGGTGTGGATTGGTGTTGGGAATCAGCCGAATAAGTTCTTGGTCTGCAAGTTCAAATCCAAGTACAAGTAAAGAACGATGCCTGACAGAAGGAGGCCCAATAGAAGGAGACCCGGACCGGTCATGAAGACAAGGCTCTGCGAGAGGAAGAGACTTTTCAGGAGAATTACTTCCGTCAGGGGAAAAAGAATATCTGTGGCGAGGAACACCAGGAATACTTTCACCATTAGGTAAACAGTCAAATTGTAAACTCAACTCTGCAACAAGAAACAGAGGATTACATTTTTCGTAAAGTAAACTATCGTATGATGATATATCATCAACAGCTTCTGGCAATATTGTGAGGTAAGTTTGAACGTGTGGAGGGATGTTTGCCCTAGTAAACTTCTCTTAGGGAAACGCCAAGCTCTTTTTAGCTTCAAATTAGATAGAAACACTTAGAAAAATGTTTGATTGAATCAAATAAATATTTACTGAATCCAACAAATATTTGTTTTAATCAATCAAATGTTGGTTTGCCCCTATACCAAAGAGACAATTAGTTTGATTTGAACGAATATTTTTCTAAGAGTAACATTTCAGGAATATTATTGATGCTTAGTTAAAAATTAACCCTAACCTCTAAAACGTGCTTAGATATCTTTCAAGTAACTATCATAATATGTCCCCATACTCCTTCCTGCTTCCATTATGCTCTTTAGAGTCAGCAATGATCTCGTGAAGAGAGAAGGCATTTCGTACCGCCCGCCGTGGGGAAAATAACCTATTTACTTAAGAACAACAAAAATGTTGCCGCAATTCCTATAGAAGCTATTTTTAATGCTTAATTAGGTGGTATGTTAATTTTTGTGCAAAAATGCACATAAACATTTCTGTTATGGAAAAAGTTGTCGATTCCGTTTGGGCGACACTCCATATCGCCCGCCGGCGATTTACTTCGCCTAGTACGCGCCAGTGCCAGAGGGTTAAATTTTTTTTTAGTTTCATCATCTGTCCATTAAAATCACTAATTTTTTTTAATTGAATACAAATTCTAAAGTTACATATTTTAGATAATATATTTAAATAGTCTTCAAACTCCTTTTTTAGACGAATGCTGCCTTTTTTAATTAATTTTTTTAAAAGAATTTGGAGTTGGTCAATTTCTCCAACCCTCTGAAAAAATGATATCCTCCCCAGTGGGCAAACAAGTCATACAGTTGTTCTATAGATGTATTTAGGCAGACGCCTTGAGTAAGTCCTGAGGACCTTTTAAAGACATGTAAAGATCTAAAGGATGTTTTATTGACGTCAAGTCAGATAACCTTGAGGTACATTCAAAGGACGTCTTTAGTATGTCCCGGTGCCCACTGGGTGAAGTGATGGATCTGTTCGGTATACTTTCGGATTAGTTTATTCCCAATATCATAATGTTTCAGATGCGAAGGGTGCATCTATGCACGGATGTCGTTCACAGTAGGGAGTGTATCATCAATTTACATGCAAAGATGGCACACTCCCACCTGTGCACGTTTGACTTAAAATAATAAAATTTCCAGCTGACAAAATTATGTGCACATATGGTATACTCCTAGCAATGTCCCATCTGTGTACGTTAACGTGTCTGATAAGATATTTTGTCGCTTCAATTTAGAGATGCCCGTTTTGAGGGTATCATCTGTGCATCTCTGAATTTCAATGTGCACAGTTGAAAGTGTCCTATTTGTGCACTTAGACGTATGTAGTAAGACATTTTATCCTGTTAGATTAGACGTGCACGTTGGGAGTGCAGAATTTGTGCAAGTGCACAAATAGGCTCGTGCATAGTTGCTCTGTGCAAATATGTCAAGTACCCGATTCCGAATAAGGCGGACATCGCACAAATTTCCACTTCGACTCAACGTACTATCTGGTTTTTGAATTCTTACGAATTTAGGGTCAATTAGGGACTCTGTTTGAGTTACAGTTTTTATAAAATACGCATTCTGGGTTATTCTGGAATAAAGTCAGATGCAATTATTTCGGACAAACTCAAACAGAGTCTAGAAGAAAGTAATAATTGGGATAGAACGCAGATTAGACAGCACCAATTTTTTATTGCGTGTAGGTTAAAAATAAACATAAAATTATAGATATACTGAAATATTGTATTCACCAATAGAATCAAGGATAACCGCCAATGATAAGATGAAAGTATGAACAATCTTCATCCTTTATTATCTGAGGAAAAACTAATTAATTTATTAATTAGGAATTTAGTTAAAAATGTAACTAACGAATATTCGAGTACTTCCTTGTATTATATAAGACTATAAAGCGTTATCTCATCAAATATAGGCGTCAAGCTTATCCTGCTGAGATATGTAC